>CABHPP010124319.1:30666-54402 GCA_902168425.1 Peromyscus attwateri
TTTCTTTCTTTCTTTCTTTCTTTCTTTCTTTCTTTCTTTCTTTCTTTCTTTCTTTCTTTATTCATTTATTCATTTATTTATTTATTGACAAGAATCTTAAATCTAATCCCCTTTGTTTAACCCTTTGCCTAACCTTTTCCTAACAACAACAACTTGTAACCGACCCTCATAATGAATGAAAATTATCAAAGACCCAAAACCCACTGAAAGACCAAAAACCACCTACATGACACCACATCTTTGGGGATGTGGGCATGGTGCTCTTAAAATTGCTTCCTACTGGTTGTGGGCAAAGGCAACTTTTGGGGATTCTGAAAAGAAAAATTTGGGTTAATTGTCAATTTCTAGGAAAGATAGCTGTATCATTTGTTGTCCAGTCTCAGTATAATGCCAAAGTTCAGGGCTTATCTCAAGTCCTTGTTCAAGTAGTCTGTGAAACTGGATCATCTCAGCTAGCCATCTCGAAATTGTTCTGAGCAGTGTGCAGTCAAAAGCTGATATTTAGGTAGTCTTTATCATCTCAGTGGCATTATTATTGTCCAGGTAAAATCATTGTTGTCTGGCCCCATCATCTCTCTGGAGAGTTTAAATTCAATGTTAGGCCTGGTCATGATTCCCTGCAGAAAACTGATAGAGACTTGAACAACATAAACATGTATAGGCAGCTAAACAAAGCCTTTTTTCTAGAATTAATTAGTACTATATATGACCATTAATATCATAACAAAAGTTTAAAAAATATATATAATCTTATAAATTTTGATATAAAATTAATACCTTAAGTAAAGTTTAAAGAATCAAAATAGAATCAAAGGATTGAGAATAATCACAATAGAATAGTCTCTTAACTTTTTTTGTTTTCTTCTGTCACATATCAGAAGATGGCTCTTTCTTCTGGCATGATACAGGGAGTTTGCATTTTCTTTAAACAGCATGCTTTGGTTTAAAGAAGGAGAGAGTCATTCTCCAACTCCAAAACCAGCTTTAATTTTTAATTGAACTAGGACTACAAGAGGGCCACTTGTGTTAAGTGTCTGAAGAGAAGAGTAGAAACAAACATTTAGAAAGACTTATGAAATTTTATAGGTGATACGCCAATAGGCCAATTTACTTTTTTCCTTGGGACATTTTTTCTAGATGATTTGTTCTTTTTCCTCAGATGTCTGATTTGTCCAGTGTTCTTCAGATTCCTTACCCTTCATTCTTCTGAAAGACAAAAACAAAAACCTTTCCCCAAGACTAACTTTGGGGAGGTTCCCTTTTGGCAAGTTATATGTGATTAAACAAAAAGCATTTGTTAGTGGTATAAATTAGTTTAAATTGGATGGTCATGCTGGTTGGTAAAGTATCACCTCTTCTAATTAAGAGGTCTCTCTTGTTCAAATCGAACCTTTATCAATTTTGATGGTATCCACAGCTTATCTTCTCCTGCAGAAACAAAAGCAAAACCTAGTCCCCAATGTAACACATATCCTGGTTTCCATTCTGAGGTCAGCACATCCTTAAAGTATATAGGCTGATTTAATTCTGTAGTTTTTTCTATCACTAAACAGCCTGCAGTTTCTCTTTGTTTGAAGGACATTACTGAACCTATACAGACTTTTCTCTTAACCATTTTAAAGGTAGAGCCGTTGGTGTCTTTGAAAGATCAACAGTTGTTGTTCCTTGTTCTTGTACAATCTGGATGGCTGATGACTTCTCTATATAGTATTTCCTAATATTTCTCTCAGAAACGTGTTAGTTTATGGTTTGCTTCTGAAGTTGGAGGAGTATTCCATTGTTGTAACAGATCACTGCCCCATAAATTCATAGTGAGATTAGCCACATATGGATTTAATTTTCCTCTCAGTCCTTCTAGCCCCATTCATTTGGTCCATCTTGTGCTCTGTTTCACTTGAGATAATGTTCCAGTTCCTAACAGCTGAACATTTACCTCCTGAAGAGGCCAATTTGGACCCCAAAATTCTGGTGCAATTATTTTAACGTCTGCATCTGTGTCTACAAGACCGTCCAAGAGATCATCATTTATTTGTATTTTTAATTTTAGTCTTCGTTCATTTATAAAAGTTTGCCAAAAAACTTTTTGTATGATTTCTCCTGAATTTCCTGTTTTCTCTGCTACAGCTATTCTATAACCCTGAGCTATCTTGTTTATTCCAATAGTCATTTGTTTATTTTATTGCTCTGAGAAGGGGTTTGGTAGGAAAGCACTGAACTGAATTTGCCATGGAGCCTGTAAGAGGACCCTCAGGGAGTTTCCCAATGGCAGAGGCAAAGGATTACCTTGTCTGTCCTTTGTTGATCTACATTTGTTAGTCCAGTATTAACCTTTACCACACCTTCTACATAATCCTGAAGTGAATGGCATTCTGTTGCCATTGTTCCTTGAATAAACATTGTTTCTAGGAATGCCCTGTTTACAGTCCTTTTTCAGGTGGCCTTGTTTTCTGCAATTAAAACAACTGATATTATTATTTTTCCTTATTCTTTTGATATCACCTCTCCTATTCATATGTTGTCATGGTCATGAGACTCAATATTAATTGTGTCCCTGATCTAATCCTCCAAGGGTGCTGATTTTGCTATTAACATCCTGATTATTATGCTATATGGCATAGAATTATGGTTTGGTTATCATATAAACATTGTCTTTGTATATCAGCATAATTGCCTTCTCCAAGAAGCTGTTCCTGAGAAATTTCCACACCTTTAGCCCTACTGATAACCAAACCATAATTCTATGCACCCAAGAATACATAGAATGGAATTGAGGAAGCAGGAAAGAAAGGTGAATCATGTACAAAAGTTATACAGGACCTCAAAGAATCCTTCATGGATTTCTTACAAAGGCTGTCTTTAGCAGTAAATAGAATGATATCAAATTCAGATGCTAGACAGATAATAATTCAATCTTTGGCTTTTGAAAAGTTGAATGCAACATGCAAAAGAATAATCAGGATGTTAATAGCAAAATCAGCACCCTTGAAGGATTAGATCAGGGACACAATTAATATTGAGTCTCATGACCATGACAACATATGAATAGGAGAGGTGATATCAAAAGAATAAGGAAAAATAATAATATCTCCTTAAATCTAACTTTCCACTGGAGTCCAGTTAGCTCATACACACCCTTGAGCATTTGGCAGTTCATCTAAGGTTACTGGGTTGATTAAAGTTTGCTGTCTGGTAACCTGAGGCTGTTTTGCTAGAAACTGTGTAATTCAATCCTGAGATTGGTTTACCTTTAAATTCTTCTATCTGGGTCTAAATTTCTCTATAATTCATTTTAACAGGTTTTTCTAATGCTTTTATATTGGCACTCAAATTGACCTACCTTTTTAATTCTATAATAAAAATGATCAAACAAATACTATTCATAATTGTTGTTACATACATCCCATCAACATTAATTATCCTCTCATTTAATTGTTACATTTTCAGACTGCCTAATGTATTATCAAACAGAGACCAAATTCCTTTCATTGTATAAATATTTCCCACTTTTTAATGTGGGAAAAAATCCTCTTTTAATTAATTTCTCCCTTTAAGATATCTTAATTGACTTACCAATTCTGCTGACTGTACAGAACATTAGAAGTCTGAGGGAATTCAAAGCAGCTACTGAGTGTGGTAGCAGTCCAAGATGGGAACCCAGAGAGAGCCCATCACCCACCAAGAGAGAAAAATGCCAAAGAGACTCCAGCCAGGTGGGGTGGAAAATCAGCCATCTGTAGCTCTGGCCTGAGCCATGCAGCTCCAGCCTGAGCCTGGGATTCTGTAAGGCCACAAAGGGCTTTTTAGTGAGTTCTTACCACATTGGAGTGTCAAATGTAGACAAATTTCTAAATGGTCTTATTAAATATAAAACACAGAGACAGATATAGGGGTGAAAACCTGAGAGATCAGAGAAATAGGGAAAGCCACATCTAACATCACCTCACCAACTCCATATGCTGATTTACTTCAAAGAAAAAGATGGGCTTTGAAGATACCCCATATGAAGTTTATGTTCTTGGCAAAAGTAAGGGCAAGAAATTGCTCTTGCCTGGACTGCTGATAGTTTGTTGTATAAAATGGACATGCAGGACCCATAGGATGGTGATCACTGAACTTTCTAAGATGAGATGGTTCTTCAGATTCCTGCTTCACAGAGGAGACTGACAGATATTCTACAGGACACAGAGAAAAGTGAATGAGAGACTCTGGGCCTATAGGCTGAAGATGGATGCCACAAGGTTGCAGAGGATCCTTGGATGACTGTCCAGGCAGGCAGCTGCCTCATCATTTCCAGAATTTTGGAAGTTGCTTACAATGTTCTTCCTGTTTACTTATGAAATATTATATCCTCCTGAGTTCTTTGATGTTTTTGAAGATTAGTTAGTTATAATTATAGTTTTCCTTAGTCATGATAAAAGAAAAATTAGATATGAAACTTTAGATTCACAAACACAGGATAGATAAAATATTTTGTTTAATTTTGACAAATACAAATAAACTAGATATTGTAACTAATTCTTTCTTGATAACTGTTTGCTATATGTAATTTTACTAGGTTAAAGTTAAAACCTTCTTTTTGATTAGACAGAAAAGGGGAAGTGCTGTGGGATGTTATTCTGTATGTTGTGAATATATATTGCTCTGATTGGTTGATAAACAAAATTTTGATTGGCCAGTAGCAAGGCAGGACATATAGGTGGAGCAAGCAGATGAGGAGAATTCTGGGAAGAAGTGGGCTGAGTCATGAGTAGCCAGCCAGACAAAGAGGAAGCAGGATGACAAGGAAGAACTGAGAAAAGGTACCAAGCCACATGGCTAAATATAGATAAGAAATTTTGCGTTAATTTAAGTGTAAGAGCTAGTCAGTAATAAGCCTTAGCTAATGGCCAAACAGTTATAAATAATAGTAAAGCCGGGCAGTGGTGGCGCACGCCTTTAATCCCAGCACTCGGGAGGCAGAGGCAGGCGGATCTCTGTGAGTTCGAGGCCAGCCTGGTCTCCCAAGCGAGTTCCAGGAAAGGCGCAAAGCTACACAGAGAAACCCTGTCTCGAAAAACCAAACAAACAAAAAAAAATAAATAATAGTAAGACTCTGAATGATTATTTTATAAGTGGATGCAGGACTGTGAATGAGAGAGATTTGTATGGACCATGAGGGGCTGGGCAGGACTCTGAAAATCTTCCAACTACATCTGACTATTTCTTCAAATGTCTAGATAGTTAAATTTATTGGATTTTTTGTTGTTAGCAAAGTGCTAACTTACTTTTCATTATAATAGAGAGTATGAATTTATAAGGAGATGTCCAGCTGGCACTAAATGCCATGCCATGATGAACATGGGTATAGGACTATAGAATATGAATACTCAGTTAAGTTACAGAGTTGAGACTCTTCATCTTCTAATTCATTTGTATCAGTTTTAATATCCATTTTACATGTTCACATGAAATGAAACAAGACACTAGTAGTTCCATCCCTTAAACCCAAATGATACCATTCCTGGCACACTCTTGATAATCTAGATCTTCAAGTCTCCTTGTAAAAGAACAAATTAATGTGTTTTTGCTCTCCTACTGAGGAAGCCAGTATCTCAAATGGTATTATCATATGCTCAATTTGGCTTTATATGAAGGAAAAGTAGTTTTCATTCTATTTACTGGCAAAAATCACCAACAATGACAACTAAGATATAGTATAAATACCACAGGGTAGCAAGATACCAACAACTGCACATCAAATGCAGCAGCTGATATTATTACAATAAATTTTAAAGGAGCAGTTGGGAATCACAAGGTTTAAATCTCTGCTAATGCAGAGATCTATAAATTCATACTCTATTATAATAAAAAGTAAGAGAGCACTGTGGGAGCCCATTTTCAGGTTCCTCATGGCTTTTTCCAGCAGGTCTGTATAGAGAGGATGATTAGGACCATGGGCCTGAGTGCAGGTATCTGAGATGGTCTGCACTTGGATGTGCTGGGGGGAGGTCTTTTGCTCCACCCCTTGGAGTCTCTATAAATACCCTAGGGCAGAGACAGTCAGGGCCCATTGGAATAGGTTCCAGACCCTCTAGAGGCTATCATTTATTTTCTATCTGTTTATCTCCACAATCTTAATCCTTCTATCTAATATTTCCTGTTGCTCACACTCAAGAGAACTCTGGGGAACTGTGAGGTTTGTGGGTAAATGCCCTGCAGAATGGTGCCATGAACAGGGACTAAAGAAAAAAGAAAAAAATAGGGACTAAAGACAAATGAACAGGGACTAAAGACAAAGTAATAAGGACTAAAGAGAAAGGAAAATAATAGTAATATTTAGTTTTATTACAGTTTTTGGTAAAAGTGCTGATTCATGTGCTACCAGTGGAAAAATAAATGTACATGTCTAGGGTTGTAAGGGAATATGAAATATGAATATTAATAAGAGGCAGGGGTTTTTATCCTTAAGAAAAAGGAAAAAAAACAGACTGGAAAGATGTCAGATGCTACAGTGCAAAAATCTCCTCTACAAATTTTTTTATCTCGTGTCTCTTTCTCAATTTCTATCTGTGAAAAATAAGTATAAGTTATAGTGTAGTAATGTAGTGTAGGAAAATCTTAGATGTGTAAGATGGTGTAGAAAAAATTTAAGATAAGGCAACTAGACAGAAAAACTCTTCAGTTTTCTAACTTTGGGGGCTATGAATGCATATTGGGAAAATAATCTTTCTTGAGCTTTATGGGTAGTAAAAAAGCTCTTCTTTGAGCTTATCAGGCAGAAAAAATTTCCTATGGAAGCTTTTGGCCTAGGGACAGCTAAAATGCTAAGTCCAAGTGGCAGGAGAAAGTGATTTCTCCCAGAGGCAAAAAATGTGGGTGTAAGAAGCCAAAGTTTAAAGTTCAGAAGTTTTGGGAAAAGTTGTTCTTTCTCTCTTGGGGAAAAAATCTTTCTCTTAAACTAAAAGCTTTTCTTGGATCAATTTATTGCAGAGTCCAGAAGACTGTTCCCCTGAGTTCTCTGAGAGTACTTGAATCTTTCCTAAAAGGAGAAGCATGATAGAGTTTGTAGAATCCAGGCAAAATAAAAGTTGAAATGGTATTTAGCTTTCCTACCCAGCATTTCCATGGCCAATTATTCTTGTGTAGAGGATCACCAATCACTTCATGGTAGAATATCACTCTTGTTGGATGCCATATTCCGGGTTTCCTTGAACTCTTGCTCAGTGTGGGTAGAGCTTCCTGAATACTCATCAATTTTATAAGCAAGCTTATACTTTCATATACATACTCTTACAGTGAAGGTCCTAGACCCCTGTAAGTGGTAGCCCTGTCAAGCCAGTTGTTTTTGTATTTTTTAGGGTTTTTATAGCTTATAGAGGTAGTCTCTGTCAAGCTAGATGCTTTTGTAGCTTATAAGGTTCACAGCTGGGTAAAACTGAAGATTCCTTTTCTCTTTCACTAGCATGCACAGCTCCTTCCAGCACTGTGAAAGCTAGTCAGTATAAACAAACATTTCCTGTCCTGACCACCCAGTCCCAAATGACCTACTTAGAGGCTTAATATTACTTATAAATGCTTGGCCAATAGCTGAGACTTGTTATTAGCTAACTCTCACATTTATATTAACCCATATTTCTATTTATGCTTTGCCACATGGTGGTACCTTTATCAGCATGGCACATTCTTCTCCTACTGCCTTTGCATCTGGCTGGTGACTCTTCTCTCTGCCTTTCTCCTTTCCATCATCTTCAGGTTGGTTGCCTTGCCTATATTTCCTGCCCAGCTACTTGTCAATCAGTGTTTTATTAAACCAATTAGAGTGACAAATCTTTACAGTGTACAAGAGGATTATTCCACAGCAGGTCAGTAGTGATGAAACTTCCAAGCCAGGACCAGCTTTACAGTTCCTTGTCTCAGGACTCAGGTATGTGGTCTTTAGCAACATGGTCTTAGCATCATGTTCTTAAGAGTAACCAATAGCATTGGCAGTAGCTTATAATGTATGGGTGTCTATGGGACCTCACTGGCCAATACCTCCAAAAGAGGTAATTCATTCCCACCACTGACATTTTTATTTGATAGTCTATGGTATAGAGTAGGGGTATTATTTCCCCATTATAGAGGAACTTGAATTTATCTTCTCCCTTTCATATTGGTATATGGAACTTCTACAGTAGTAGGTTTAGTGGCACCAACATCATGGAAGTAACCAACCACTTTCTGATTGGATTTAAAGACTGTTTAACAAGATGAAATCTATACTTGGCACCAATATCTTGCTAAGAACCTGTGCCTGGACAGGTCATAGGCCACAGGGGAGAATGTACTATTTTTCTGCTAACTGGATATAGTATTAAAATAATCATCATACTCATATGTTCATGAGTCTCTCTACCCTTATCAGAGAAGCTTCTATTTGTAATAGATGATACTTAACACAGAAATACACAGGTGGTCATGATGTAGAAAATAAGATATGGTAGAATGATCAGCCCTGAATTGGACATTAACATCATATTCTTTCTTCCAAGGCTTAGGGGCCATTGCAAAAGAGGGTCAGAAATATGATAAAAGCCTGAGGCATGGATGACAATAAGGAAACAATGACTGCTTGACACAATAGGGGAGCTGCAAAAATTGATTAATGGAGATTGGGACAGCATGCACAAGGCCTGTGCAAATTCAGCCAGATCAAATCCTAGCATGGAGAGTGGAAGTGGGTACCAAGTCCCACCCATATCAGATGAGCTACTTATAACTGATAGCTGCTAGGAGAGGGAAAGTAGTTTTTTTAAGAGTATATCTCCCAGGGTAGATTGACCAGGCTCCAGTAGAAGGCCACACATCTAAGAGTATATGGGCAGCATAGATTGTACTGGATTTTTTAAGGATTAAAGGATATAAAGTTGGGTGGGAAGTGGGGGTAGATCTTGGAGGAGTTGGGGGATTGGTGAATGTGATAAAAACATATTGTGCAAAATTCTCAACTAGTCTTTTTAAAAGAAAATGTCTCTGGTCAAGGGTGGGAAACCAAAGGATATATTGATATGATTAAAAGATGGATATAAGGACAAGATAGATGGAATAAATCTTAGAGTGGGAGACCTTGTTGGTTGCTGTACAAGGAGCTGACAACTCAAGGGATTTGACAACCACCAGTGTAGCCTCAGGTTTTGAGTACAATAGCTACAGAGCCAACAGGTAGCTGATAAAGTGCTGCCTCCTACCAGTTCATTTTCAGAATTAGTCAACTACTTATTCACCTTTTCTCAGATATGTACAAGCGTCTAAGAAAGAAGGCTTAGAACACAATATTTATGCCTACAGTTATGTTCATTTCCTATAAATTAATACTACAAACAGAAAATCATGTCCATTGAGACATGGTGGTAGTGAGGAATAGCTTCTTTTAATAAAGTTTAATCTACTTTGAATTGATCCTTAGGTGACACTCTCTCTTCTCTCTGACCTGACTTCAATTTAAATATTCCCTCAAAGGATCAATGTGTATTTTCTTGAAGCAGATATTGGTATCTATCCTATTATCCTATTCCTCAGAGTTTAAGCACCCTGTTTTTTCTTCTTTTTTTCCTCTATTTTTTGAAGAACATCAAGTGGTGTGCATCCTGCCGCATCTGGCTACTGTATTGGTGGCACTATGTAGGAGGCCTGCTTCTCACTGACTCTTGTAAAGGAAATAATAGTAACACTTCAGCTCCATACCTGGCTGTTACCAAATATTTTGAACTGAAATCTTGTAATTGCAATTAATGTTGTATTAAAAGATTATTTAATGAAGCAGATAATGCTGGGAATGAGTATTATACTGGCTCCAAGGAGCCTGCCTCCTATATACCTGGAAAAAGTCCTGACTATTGTGGAAAATGAAGATGATCATGTTTGCCAGCTTCAAAGAATAGGCTTCACACTAGAACTGTCAAGACCTGTTGCTTTTGGCACACATGCTTGTGTGTGTGTGTGTGTGTGTGTGTGTGTGTGTGTGTGTATGTGTGTGTGTGTGTGTGTGTGTGTGTGTGTGTGTGTGTGTTCTCAAATGAATAAAAATGATGCCAATGACTCATGACAAGTTGAACAGAAGTTTCTATCTTTAACTGCAATATTTAATCTGGAGTATTACACATAGAAAAACTCTGTGTATGTTATCTAGAAAAATATTTCCTCTTCCTATTTTTCATTGCTTTCATAGTTTTCTTTCTTTTGGACTAGTTTTTCAGAGTTTTATACCTAATTCTGGAGTACAAACTTATTAGTACTGAGAAGTTGGTGACATCACTGGGACATTATCTCATTACAGAACAATATAGGGTTTTCTTTACCAAGAAATTTGATTCTGTTTAGGGAAAATGGCTTTTAAGACAAATATGTAGTTGCTGTGATTTTTAAAGCTTGTTGGCAAAGGCTGCTTGAACATTCCTCTGTGCCAATTAAGAGCCAGTGTACCTGCAGAACAAAGCATGCAGCTGATTTATATGAGCAAGTCCTCCATTGACAAGGTTGAGTGCAGTACTAACCTTGTCTTTGACCTTTACTCATTAGATAGCAGTAGCGCCTCTTTCCACAGTTATAGTAAAACATAATGTATGTAGTTGTTGATCAAATTTCCCTGGGGGAACAAATTCATCACCATGTGAGAGTCATTGTTCTAATGTGATCTTCTAATCATTCATAGCATGGGCTATTATACTTTTAATTTAATAGATGGGGGAAACTGGGGTACTGAGAATTAATGTCCCATGTGGCACAACTCCTAGCTTCTTCCCTGGCTAGTTTCTGTAGACTGCTATACAATGTGATCAGTAGAGTGGATGCCAGGGTTAGCTTTGGATCATATGGAATGTAGATTAATTCACATTTGAAGTCTTGAGTTTCTATCAACCAGTTTTAAACTGGGCAGGGGATAGAATT
The DNA here is from genome assembly GCA_902168425.1 of Peromyscus attwateri. NCBI lineage: Eukaryota > Metazoa > Chordata > Mammalia > Rodentia > Cricetidae > Peromyscus > Peromyscus attwateri. The sequence continues at coordinate 41,572 of CABHPP010124319.1, forward strand.
TTGGATAGAAGTCCAATGAGCCACCCAGGATCCATCCTTTCACATTCAATTGTCATAGGATAAGAAATTTTTGTGGATGATGTATTATCTAGAGTTAGTTCTTATTGTTCCTATGAATGTCTAAAATCCTTCAGAGCCAAATGAAAAGGAGAGAGGTAAATCACTGTGAGAAGTGGGTTCTGACTGTGTCATTTTGGGTACCCCTCTTCCTTCTCTCCTTTTCATATGTGCATTTATGCAAGTGGAGGATTAGATTTTGTTATCTTAGAAGTCCATTTTGGTTCTTACATCTTGCAAAACAGCTTAGCCAAGATTAACAGGAACATCCATTAGGTTCCCTTGAGACTCAGCATTACTGGCTTAATTTGTATTAATTTGATGACTGACTTGGAAGAACTTACAGAAATCCTTTCAGGAATAGCATCCTTCTGCATACTTCTGAGGGCCTGAGCCCAACTAGTTCTGAGGGAAGTGTGCAAAGAAGAAAACTTCTTGTCACTACTTGTTTTTCTAGGCTCTAAAACCTATTACAATCAACCTGGGGAAACACCACTGATTTGGCACCATAAAAGAGTATAAAGACTTTTGCTCATAGTATATGGCTTTTATTAGGTTGCTGGTGGAAAGAACAGCAAAGCATTTCTTATTATATATCTTCAGGTTAGAATTTTATTGCTTTTGACGAAAGGCCATTGCAATATTTATAGAGCAAAGTGTAGATACAATGTGATTAAAAAAAGAAATTAGAAAGATCAAAACTAAGAGTAAGTCTCTGAGAGTACAAAGATTGGATCCATTTTCATATTGTTTTCATAGAGGAAATCATCCTTGACTGCTTTAACTAGAGTCTAAAGTAGCTTGTGCTTCAGTAATGAACCCAATACAAATATATATATATATATATATATATATATATATATATGGCATATGACTGCAAAATGCCACTATTAGGAAGAATTAGCCCTCAAACTTTGGGCTGTTTTTAAAAACAGATGACTTTGTACAAGTATGAACTTGTTGTCTCACATGTACAAACCTTTCCAAGCTAGGGGATTTGAGCTTCTCCTGCCTTTAGTCATTAAGTATGAGCTTGTCTTGGGAAAGGGCACTGGACAGGAAGTGTGCACATTTAGATCACCTATGGGAGCCTTAGAAAATGCTGTGTCTAGGGTTCATGGTACGTGGCAATTCTGACTCATTTTACATACCATGTGATCTGAGTGGTAAGATTCTTAAAAATCTGGAGATGATTCCACTGAGTAACTGAAGTTAAGAACTATGCTTTATAGGCTTGTTTTTGAAAGGTAGCTTTTCTAAGTGATTCTTTGTTGTTGTTGTTGTTGTTCTTTGTTTGTTTGTTTTCCTTGTGGAATAATAGTCCTGGCAAAATATTAAGGCTTTGTCAAATGGTGTTCAATCTGACTCTTGATCAGATATGTACCCATAAGAGCCAACTTATCATTGTCATCAGAGAGTCTTCATCTGATAACTGACAGAGGCGATGCAGAGATGCATAACCAAGCACCCAGCTGAGCTCTGGGAGTCCACTTGATGAGAGGGAGGAGAGATTGTATGAGTCAGGGGTGCCAAGGTCAAGACAAAGGAACCCACAGACAGCTGACCTGAGCTCTTGGGAGCTCATGAAATCTGGATCAACAGTTAGGGAGCCTGCATGGGACTGACCTCGGCCCTATACATGTGTGTGACACTTGTGAGGCTTGGTCTCTTTGTAAGGCTCCTAGCAGTGAGATCAGGCCCTGTCCCTGGCACATGAGCTGTCTTTTGGAAACTTATTCCCCATGCTGGATTACCTCACCTAGCCTTGATGCAGGAGCTTGATCCTGCCTCAACTTGATGTGCTACTCTTTGTTAATTCCCATAGAAGGCCTGCCCCTTTCTGAACAGAGAAGGAGTGGATGGGTTGAGGATAGACAGGAGGTGGGGGCAGGGCAGAACTGGAAAAGAGGAGGGAGGGGAAACTGATTGGTATGTAAAATAAGTGAAAAAATTTAATAAAAAGGAAAGACCAATTCAGTTAGATTTTCTTTGACTGACTCTGCTTTTGCTTTTTTGTTTTAACTTAATAATAATAATAATAATATTATTATTATTGCATGTATGTATGTGTGCTGTATGTGGTTTTGGGTACAGACACACATGTAACATGGTGTACATGTGAATGTCATAGGACAACTTTTGGGAATTAAGTATCTCCTTCCACCATGGATTCTAGGAATTGAACTTTAGGTCTTTAGGATTATGTAACAAGTGCTTTCACTCACTGAACCAACTCAGCAGCCTTGACTCCATTTTTCTCCTTTACTCCAGGCCTATGCATCAAGTTGTCCAGTGGACTCTCCTTAAATGTCCTTGAAGTTTTCAAATCCCATGAGTCTGAGATTCAAGATTGTGCTCTTAGAATTCCAACAACAAGGGATGATTATTGGTGGAAGTATTAAGGCAACTCTATGTAGTTAAAAGGGAGGTTTATTTTGTGGGGTAACTTACAAGTAAAGGGATAGGTTACAGGGTCCGAGAAAGGTGTAGTACAGTCCAGCAGTGTTCTTTGGAGAACTCTGATCGGTCTACCTCCAGTGTCCAGGATCCAGGAACCAAGAGAGCCAGCACATCTGGATCTCAGGACTTAAAGGCTCCTGTCTCAGCCCTGCCTCGTAGGCATGACAGATACTGGAAGCCTCAATGGGGGTAGTACTTCCAGGTCATAGCTGGAACAGCCACCCACTACAGATGATAGGTACTTATTTTAAAGTAATAATTGTGGTTATGGCTAAAAGTTAGAAAAGGAGGAAGACCAACTAAAGATACATTTCTAATTTAGAATTTAAAGGGCTGTGACTGAATGGATGTAAAGGAGGTGGAAAGAGACAATGAATGAAGCATATGAGTAGATAACAGGCACCATTTACTTTCTTTGTGTCCCTAGTCCCCACACAACTATTTATATATTGTATATTTAATAAATTGATTGAACCAATAGGAAAATTCATACTTTGATCCTATAAAGGAATGATAGGATAGAATGGATATTACACAAGTTATTTTTAAAATTTGTTCTTGCTGTTATGAGGCTAGGCCTCAAATCAATCTGATATATAATTCTCAGTGGAAAATGTCAGGTTTTTTTTAGGTATTCTTACTATGCTCCCATGAATTCAGATTTTTGTCTGATATTCATTTGAAGTGACTGAATTTGTTCTTGCAAGGTACTGAAAACATGATGGAAAGTATTAGTGCCTTTAAAAATTAATTTCTAAAATGTTTTGAGATTAATCCTCTTTATTATCTTATCCACATGTATTCAGTTAGAATTTGGTCACTGAATCAGCAACTCTCCTGAAGATTCTGAGAATAAGATCAATTAAGTGGCCCCCTTTGATACAGGAGAATTTCAGTCTGGCTTCTATGGCTTTAGTTGTGATAGGCTTTATTGCTTTAGCATGCCATTTCCAGGAAAGGGCTTAGTTAGGATAACTATCTAGCTATTTGAATACCTAGTACCAATCAATTGACTGACTATATAAGGACAATCAAATTGTCAGTATTTTCTTCTCCAAACCATCAATTTACCTTTAAGATAATTAATATTTAATGATGATTGCGTAAGTGACTCATACCATGTGACACACATTCATTTAAGTGAATATTTTCATACATATTTATATTATAATGTTTTACAAAAGAGTTAAGGCAATGCATAAAAAGATAAAAATTAAATAAATATTTTGAACATTCTGGGATATAGAGGTTTCAAGCTGTTATAAAACATTAGAAAGCACAGGGATAGAAATTTTTAGTGTTATCTGAGCAAGGAAAAGTAACTTTCAAGATACCTTTTGGAATTTTGGTATTAGATTATTGTCTTGGATCATGAAGAATAAAAATATGGCATGATATTTTACAGAATATTTTCTAAGAAAGAAAGTATTATCACTGTGTTATAGATTTTTTTCATTAAACATTAGAAAGTATCTTTTTAGAGTTTTCTAGAATTCCAATATAAAGTAATAAGTTCCAACACTATTCACTGCTACTCTGATAAGAGCGATTAGGGCCTAGAACTACCACCTTGTAGGTTTTAAATGACAGAAATAGTACAAAAAAAAAAAAGCAGAGCTATTGAGGGAGAAACATCAACAAGACCATTTGATATAGTAAATACGCTGATTAATAAATGCAAGCCAAAACTTGTTTATTATTGACTACAACAGCAACTTAGAATTGTATGGGGGTAATAGAATAGAGTTAGTGAGTTCAATATTAAATATACCATTTATGTGAAGGTTGAATAGAAGCTGTACTAAGATATGCCCTTGCTTCACCCTGTGCTCAAAGAACTTGAAATTCCTACCCTTATTTTATCTGGGGTGCCAGTGGGAACCTGCTGAAACAGAACTGAGATGCTTGTCAATGATAGTTTAGGGCCATTTGGCAGAGCTGATTTCTGGTGAGAGTCAAAGACTAGGACAAAATCTCCAAATACAACAGAGTAGTGTTTAATAGGGTTTCATGTGCCATGTAGAACAAATAGCAGAGTTGCTTTATTATGTATAAAATTCTATGTGCATTGAGAGTAAGTCATGATAAACTAAATTTAATGCTTTAGCTATCCACTTCAAAGGACTTTTAAAAGTCTGTCATTCGACTCTGATTAGGAGATTATTGCTAGATATAGTACTTCTGGAATTCTTCACAGTGATATTTATTTATTTGACAAGTATTTAATGGCTACTATATGTTGCTCTGGATTAAGTACAGTTCTAGACACTGGAGATACAGCAGTAGAAAAAAATATTTAAAATGCATATTTCTTGGAGCTGATGTTCTAGTAAGAGACAAAACAAATTAAATAGCAGTACAGTTTATTTCTCTGTGTGATTGCTGAGGGCTGGAGGGTACTTGGCCATCTGGGCCTGCAATGGAGTGGGATATGAAGGCCTTGCTAATATTTTGACCAGAGACGTGAAGGCAGAGATGGAGAGAATCACATGTCTGTGTAGGTAGAGTGTCCTAAGTAAAAGGAAGACCAAACATTAGTGTCAAAGCCATATGTATTGGTGTTGAAAAAACTGTGAAGAGTTCAGGCTGACTAGACTTGTAGTAGGGACATAATGTATCATTCAAACTTAGTAACTACCTTGAAATTTACTGTGATTAGAATGAGCATGGTGTATTGAAAATGGAGAAATGAAAACTGATTGGAAGTGTGATGATTAAGTGAATTCCTAGCTAGAAGAGCCACTATCCAAAGTGATTAATGAGTCTCTGCAAAAGCTAGAGGAGATCTGAGTAGCCCAGCCTAGCATGGAGTGCTGCACTCAGCTGCACCATTGTTCAATTCCTTTGACTTGGATGAATAATCATGACAATATTCATAATGGTTAATACTTTAGTAACAGTTATTGCAAGCCAAGAAAGTTCCAATTGTTTTATTTATATTTATTCATTTATTTCTAATAACAGCTTTATGAGTAAGAACTATTAATAATTGTCAATGATTTACAAATTTCCCTGATTTTAACAACAGATCTATTATTAGTCCTATTCTTGTGTCTTGTGTAGCTAGAGTTTTCCTGCCTGTCCCACAGTCAGGACAAATCTGTGTCACCCGCCAGTCCCACAGCTGCTCAAACCCAACCAAGTAAACACAGAGACTTATATTGCTTTCAAATTGTATGGCTGTGGCAGGCTTCTTGCTAACTGTTCTTATATCTTAAATTAATCCATTCCCATAAATCTATACCTTGCCACGTGGCTCGTGGCTTACCAGCATCTTCACATGCTGCTTGTCATGGCAGTGGCTGGCAGTGACTCTCTCACTCAGATTCCTGTTCTCTCAATTCTCCTCTCTGTTAGTCCTGCCTATACTTCCTGCCTGGCCACTGGCCAATCAGTGTTTTATTTATTGACCAATCAGAGCATTTGACATACAGACCATCCCACAGCAGTCTTGTGAATCCATCTCCAGTTGAGTGCCTGTATTGGCACTTTAAGAGAAAAATTGGATAAAGATCTGGATTATATATAGTAATATGGTAGAAGATTTCTTCTGCCATAATTTAATTTTTTAGCCCTTCCTCCCTTCCTTCTTTCCTTTTATAGCTTAATAGACAATCATTTGAATTTGAACATTTGTTACCATGGTTACTTTTTTGAAAAGAATCAGCTTTTAAATAATAGTTAATGTATGACAATAAATTTAATAGCCAGAAACATAACACTAAAGCAGTGTTGTATGACAATATTTCTGGAGATATCTAATAACCAGCTATTCACCCAAGACAGACCAAAGTACATATACTACCAAAGACCAATTTGGTGAATCAATGAATTTTATGGAGTTACTTATAGAAATATTGGTGAGGGTTTTCTTAAAGGAGCAGAAAGGACTCACAGGCAGCTGCATCACCACCATTTCCCAGTATGGGTGACAGCTCACAAAACTGGAAACTTGGAGCAAACTGCACAGTCTACAGGAAGCCCAACAGGTTGGAGGGTGGCCTTTCCTTGTGCTTCAGTAGTTTTGAATGTTTTCTAGGCAGCTCAGCTGGTACATCCTTTTTCTAGGCAGTTCAGCTGATGTCTGCTACTTCTCGGCAGCTTGGCTGCTCTCTGATTCTATCAGGTGGCCGGGCTTATTTGAGATTCTTCCTTGCATAATGGCTTGTCTGAGTGACTATGAGCAAATCTTACAGCTTATAGACTTGAGAGTCAGAGACAGGTGGATCTCTGTGAGTTCAAGGCCAGCCTGGTCTACAAAGTGAGTTCCAGGACAGCCAGGACTGTTAAACAGAAAAACCCCATCTCAAAAAAACCAAAAAAACAAAAACAAAAGCAAAAAAATTCCATTCTGTCAGAACACTGATAACAGGCACCAAGAAGAATAATTGATAAATGAGACTTCATGTGACTGAAAAGCTTGTGTATGGCAAAGGATGCCATCATTTAAACAAAGTGACAGACTACAGAATAGAGAAGAGATCTTTTCCAATTACACATCCAATAGAGGGCTAGTATCTAAAATGTAAGAAGAACTCAGAAAACTGTGTATCAAGAAAAAAACACACCAATTAAAGAATGGAGTATAGGCCTAAACAGATATTTCTCAAAATACAAAACACAAACAGGTGAGAAACACATAGCCATCAGGAAAATGCATATTAAAACTATTTTGAGATTCCATCTTACACCTATCAGAATGACCAAGATTAATAAAACCATTGACAGCTCATGCTGCAAGGGTGTAGAGTAAGGGGAACTCTCATTCATACATCACTTGTAAATTTGTATAGCCACTAGGGAACTCAGTGTGTCAGTTCTTCTGAAATCTGGGTTCTATCTCAAGGTATTCCACTCTTGGACCTATATACAAAGGACTCTACACCCTACTACAGAAACACTTGATCATCCATGTTAATTGCTGCTATATTCATAATAGCTAGAAACTGGAAATATCATAGATTATAAACTAATAAATCGTTAAACTAATTAATGGATAATGAAAGTATGATATGTTTATAAAATGGAATGTTATTTACCATTTAAGAAATTGAAATGATAAAATTCACAGGTAAATGGATAGAGCTAGATAAAAATCAACCCGAGTGACATAACTAAGAACCTAAAGGACAAATATGGTTTGTATTTTTTTATATTTAGATGTTACCTTTTAAGTCATTTATAGGCATGCTACAATCTGTATAACTACAGAGGTTATGTATAGAGTAAAGGAAAAGGTGTATGGGTAGATGTCCCAAGGAAGGGGAGATATTATATATAGTCATGGAGAGACAGTGGCCAGACTGGAACAGGAGGATTTAAATTCAGGGAGAAGGAATTGGGGTAAGGGAAAGAAACAGGGAGGGACAACTAACACTAGGGTCCATTTGAAGGTTCATATAGAAATCTACTACTGTAGAAGCTTCTTAAAATATATACATATATCAATTCTAAAAGGAGTTACCCAATAACTGGGGATATAATAATCCAACTAGACATTATTTGCCACCAAGTGAAACCAGCAATGGGTTAATCTAATTGAGTTGTTGGCCAAAAATGACTCATGGGAACCCCCAAACAATGCAGGCTATTGCTTGTTCTCCACAAGGTAAGGCCCTGTTGTGGAAGATAACACTTTCATATCTCATTAAACATGGAGAAGTTGAGCTGGTTCCTAACTAGAGCCTTCGCCTCTACTGACTAGTGTTCATGGTACTGGAAGGTTCTTTGCATTATATCAGAGGAGAAAGGTAACCACCAACCCAGGTACAAACTCTGTGATATACCTGCATGATATGCTGATACAATAGTGGCAGAAATGTTGTTGGAATAACCAACCCCTATTTTATTGGATTTAAGTTCTACTCCATGAGTTGGAACCCATGACTGACACTGCTTGGGTGGCCAAGAACATGAGACTAGATAGACCCTGAATCTAGGAAGAAACCAAATACTATTGTTCTGCTAATGGAACACAACAATAAAATGACTCCTAATGAAATTCTGCTATATCCATAGGTCAGTGTCTCTTGCTCAGCCATCATCAGAGAAAATTCTTCTTGGAATAGATTGGAACTAGCACAGAGACCTAAAGCTGGACAATGTGCAGAGAGTGAGATACTTTGGGACACTCAGTCCTAAATGGAATGTCTTCATAAAAAATCCTGTTCTGTGATATTTAGTTTGTGTTCTGACAAATAAAGCTTGCCTGGGGATTATAGTGCTGTTGATATTGTTCTGTATGCTGTGAATATGTTGCTCTGATTTGGTTGAAAAATAAAATGCTGATTGGTCAGTAGCCAGGCAGTAAGTATAGTATAGGCAGGACAAGCAAAGAGGAGAATTCTAGGAACAGGAAGGCTGAGTCAGGAGACACTGCCAGCCTCTGCCACCATGGGAAGCAAGATGTAAGGAAACTGGTAAGCCACAAGCCGCATGACAAAGTATAGATGAATAGAAATGGGTTAATTTAAGATATAAGAACTAGATAGCAAGAAGCCTGCCAGGGCCATACAGTTTATAAGTAATATAAGTCTCTGTGTGTTTATTTGGGTCTGAGTGACTGCAGGAGCTGGGTGGACACAGAAAAACTCTAGCTACAAATGGTGCCAGAACATGGGGCAAGAGTTTCCACCCAAAACCTGAGAAAGAAGATTCTAAAATGGAGCTAAAAACAGCTTCCTAGTTCTCTCTCTCAAGTTAGCAGCAGCCTGCGGGCTTGAGCTACTCTATGGCAGGCTCATGGCTTGCAGGCTTGACCTACAGCCTGGTGGGAATGAGGCATCTGCAAGCTGCACATTACACTGTGTGATGGATTTAGCCTTTGCTAGTACAGACACACACAAAAAAAAAAAAAAGAAAAAAGAAAAGAAAAGAAAAAGAAAAAGAAAAAAAAGGAAAAGAAAGAGGTTTCTGGGCTACACATTGCTTTGATAGAAGCATAGACCCACTGCTTCTGAGAGTTGATGGTACACATGGCTTCCAGACCCAGAGATGACATTAAACATACCACCGCCATGTTGGGAAGCTGAGGTGAGTGGGAAATGCTGCAGTTTAAAGCTACAGATTCATAATAAGACAGATTCAGATGGGATAAACCTCTAAACAGTTTACAATGTGTGTAAAATGTACGTAGGCTTGAAAGAAAACTAAATAATATATACAGTTTATATAAAGAAATAGTTTTAAAAAATAAAGTCTTTAAAGAGAAAGTAAAGGTAACATAAAATATAAGCCATGTAAAGATGGATATCACACAGAGAATATGGATTGTGTTGTCTTTGGGATTTTTAACTCCAGAGAGATATTTGATTGTAAAGGCTGCTGAGTTAAACCAATATGTATATTTTAAAGATATCTTGACTTCAAAATTTGAATCTAAGGATATGTTGCTTTGGAAAGGATGCTCTGCTTTTGTTTCCACAGAAAGCAAGAGGCTATGGATTTGCTCCAGATTAAGATGCATCAGGTTTGATCAGCCAAGACTCCCTGAAATGTCTCCAATGACACCATGGCCCAAATGATCCAACATCCAGAATGGTTATAAGGCAATTGGCTCAGATAATACAGCCTCATAAACTACTCCATAATCCTAAAACTTTTTTTATTTCCCCATAACAATACAGTGCCCTCATCCAGCACGAAATCGTATGAGAAGCTACACCCAAATTCCCAAAATATTGTTTATGAATGTTTATTTTTATTTAAATAGGTTGATTATAAATGCAACCTCTTTCTAAAAATGAAGAGCAGATAGAATAGATATATGGTGATATTTTAATTGTACTGAAATGTGATTTTATTTGTATGTTAATAAATAAAGTTGCCTGGGGGTCAGAGCTAATAGCAAGCCATAGCAGAAACTGGGCCGTGGTGGTACACACCTTTAATCCCAGCTCTTGGGAGGCAAAGCTAGGTGGATCTCTGTGTGTTCAAGGATACAGCCAGCATGGAGACACATGCCTTTAGTCTCAATACCAACCATAGAAGACCTGGAGGTCTGTACAGACAGGCAGTGACGAGGAGGTCATGTGGTTGGATTTATAACCAATGAGAAGGCAGAATAGAAAGTCTATCAAAAAGACAAACAGACAGGAAGTAGGTCTCTTGCTGAAGAGGACAACAGCAGCAGTGAAGGGTAAGGTTTTTAGCTATGACCTCTTGGGCTTTCATCTCTGCATTGGCTCTGTGTTTCTTATTTAACAAGACCGTTCACCTACATTTGGCACCCACGTGGCAAGAATTCATTAAAAACCACTTGGCTTGGCTTGGCAGCCTGGCTCCCTAGCTCGGGCCCAGCTTGGCTTATATCTCAGGCTCGACTGATCGTAGATACAAGCCATTACCACAGCTGGAGCTGTTTGCTTAAAGGCTGTGCTACAAACAACTCAGGACTGCCCTGCCCTGCCGTAGCTACCACTAATTGCAGTGGTTGGAGCTAAAGGAAGCTGGAGCCCAGGCTCGACTCAACTCAAGTAGGAACACATGGCTGGATTTAAGCTTTTAGCCAGATCTTGTGGCCACACTTTCTTGCTCTCTGTCTCTCTGTCTCTCTGTCTCTCTCTCTCTCTCTCTCTCTCTCTCTCTTTCTCTTTGGATTCACACCTTGGACACTAGGTAGCTGTCTTGACATTCCCTCAGATTTCTACTGTTCTATGCAGACTTGGTTAGTCAATTAAGATATCAGATATTTTAAAGGAAACTATTTAAAAGAGCATTTTTTTCCACATTAAAAATGGGTTTATGCCGGGCGGTGGTGGCGCACGCCTTTAATCCCAGCACTCGGGAGGCAGAGGCAGGCGGATCTCTGTGAGTTCGAGGCCAGCCTGGGCTACCAAGTGAGTTCCAGGAAAGGCACAAAACTACACAGAGAAACCCTGTCTCGAAAAAACCAAAAAAAAAATGGGTTTATGTGTACATTGAAATTTTAGGCAGTCTGACAATGGAACAACTATATGAGAAGATTAATGTTGATCGAATTATGCACTTTATTACTTTTCTTATCAGTTTAAGTGCCAGGATAAAAGTCTTAGAAAAACCTGTTAAACCTGTTAAAATGAATTATAGTGTAATTCAAATTCAGACAGAAGAAATTAACAGTGAAGTTGTGTGGCTAGAGTTTTCCTGCCTGGCCCACGGTCAGGATAAATCTCTTTCACCTGCCAGTCCCACAGCCGCTCAGACCCAACCAAGTAAACACAGAGACTTATATTGCTTACAAACTGTATGGCTGTGGCAGGCTTCTTGCTAACTGTCCTTCTATCTTAAATTGATCCATTTCTATAAATCTATACCTTGCCACATGGCTCATGGCTTACTGGCATCTTTACATGCTGCTTGTCCTGGCGGTGGCTGGCAGTGACTCCCTCCACCTTCCTGTTCTTTTAATTCTCTCTGTTAGTCCCGCCTATACTTACTGCCTAGCCACTGGCCAATCACTGTTTTATTAGCAACACATTTGCCATACAGAACATCCCACAGCAAAGTTGTTTCAAGATTGGATCATAAGGTTACAGAAAGAAAGCCTGTTTTCACACTGTCACCCTTAATTTATCTGGTAACCATACAGCAGTTACCTGATCAAGTGAATACACAAAATATTTGGGCTCCAATTGAAATGCTAGATTTATGAAGGTTTAAGGAGGCAATAGTATCTTATGGCATGCATTCCCCATATGTAAAGCAAATGTTGAACACCTGGTCAACTTATAATAGGATTAAACCACAAGACTGGCAGGAGCTGGCACATGCTGTTCTAGAACCCGAACAACAGCTCCAGTGGCAAATGTGGTTCAAAGAGGAGGCTAAAAACAAAGAAAAACAATGGATGGATAAAGGAATACAAGTCTGCCAGGATCAGCTTGTTGGAGAAGGACAATATGCTGCAGTACAAACTCAATGTTTATATGATATCCAAACCTTAATTCTATGTCGAATGGAAGCCTTGAATTCATGGGGCAGAGTTGAGGAACCAGGAAAGAAAACTGAGTCATTTGCAAAGGTTATACAGGGCCCAAAAGAATCTTTAACAGATTTTTTTTTTACAAAGACTGGCTTCAGCAGTAAAGAGAATGGTTCTGAATTCAGAAGCTAGTCAGATAATAATTGAATCTTTGACTTTTGAGAATGTGAATGCAGCATGCAAAAGAATAATCAGGCTGTTAAAGGCAAGATCTGCACCCTTGGAAGATAGGATTAGAGACACGGTTAATGTTGAGGCTCATGACCAAGATGATATGTGGGTAGGAGAAGCAATTTCAAGAGGTTTGAGGAATGTTAGATGTTTTGGATGTGGAAAGCAAGGACATTTGAAAA
>CABHPP010124320.1:0-20807 GCA_902168425.1 Peromyscus attwateri
GTGTGTGTGTGTGTGTGTTGTTTATTGTATGTGCTCAATGTGTTTATGAAGTCTAGTATATGTGTGATGTCTAGTGTGTATATGATGGATACTATATGTCTGATGTATAATGGGTGATATTGTATAGTATGTGTGTATGATTTATATTATATGTATGTTGTACAGTATATGTGGGATGTATTGTGTGTATTACAGGAAGTGCATGAGTGATGTATAATGTGTTTCTGATGTATAGTCTGTGTGATATATAGTATGTGTGTGATATTATGTGTTTGTGATATATAATGTGTGATGTATAATGTATTTCTATGATGTATAGTGTATGTATATGATGAATTGTGTGTTGTGTATGAAGTATACTGTGTATACATGGTGAATAAGAAGATTTTATTTGTGGTAGACAAAAGTTTCTTGGTTATTGGGAAGATAAATTGTAGAGTGAGAAAGACAGGAACCAAGTAAGCCAACTCTACTCATATTTGGAGTTTTATTTATGAAGACGTTTTCCCATTGCTACTGTGTCATCAGTATGAGAGACATTTCTTAGTTACAATTTAACAACACTAAAGTCAGGATGTATCTTTCAAATGGTGATTTCTTCCACCATTGATGACCAGAGGACCACTTGAATAGGTTGTCATTGGTTTGAATGCACAGACATATGAAAATCTCTAATATTATAAGTCTATTTCAATTGAGTGTTGTGCCCTACTGCTATCAAACATACTGATGTTTATTTCTGATTTGAATGTCTTTATAAAGATTACTTCATGCATCAGTCTTAAAATTAAATTTTATTGCACATAGACAAAACTGAAACAGGGCTGTAATGTATAATTAATGCTAAAAGAAATCTTTCAATGAACATGGTAATTTTCTATATTATATGGAAGTCTGATGTCATAGCTCAGTTGAGAGCATTTTTTCTTTATAATATATAAAATAATGGTAGCTCTTCAATAAATCATACATTAAGGGAATACAATAGTTTATTCTCTCAAATACAGAGAAATATCAACTCCTTAAGACCTAGGCTGCCTTAGTTTGTCTTGTGGACTAAACATCTATACTATAACATACCATTGTACTTCTAAGCAGAAGTAACTCTTTAGTAGTGAATAAGCAGAGTCAGGGCATCAGAGGAAAATGACTTCATGAGAGGGAAAAATCTAAAGATGCTTCAAGAAACCCATCAACATCACCATGGTTCAATCTACCATCTTCCACAGAAACCTACAAGGCCTCCTTGAGAACTCAGACTTCTCACTGCAGTCTGAAGAAGAGCTATATTTCCTGTCTGCAAATTTCATCTTCTTGGACTGACCTGACCTCTGGCTGACCTCATCTGCTTCCTCTTTCTTCTAGATTCAGCCACAGCAAGCATTGTCTGCCCCTCTGCTTTCCCAACTCTTCGCTGGCTCTTCCCTCTTCAAAGTGCCCTCCTTTCAGGGCACCTGCTGCTTCTCCCCACTGAGCTCCCAGGACACCACCTCAGGGTAACTTTCCTATAGGAAAGTTAATAGGGTTTTTATAAATGAGTCCTTCAGATCTCATATGTGTTGTTTGTATGATGTGTATAACTCTCTAAAATTATCCTATGTGTTCATTTATTCATCTTCTCAAAGATATACTTTGCCCAGTTGTGTGGTAGTAGAGGTTCACTGTGCAACCCTGCTCTATTGAATGAATAAATAAGTAAATTGTAGTTGGATGATTTAATATGAGGAAGAAAAAACTGAGCCTCAGTGGGTTTGGGAGATATGTAAAACTGAAAAAAAAATTAGAAGAAAATGGAAGCATATGAAAGTTAAATAACAAGGGAAATGTTAATACACACAAAAAAAGGAGTGACATAATCCAGCCATGATGGTACAGATGGGCGCAGATCGGAACTGGCTATGTTGATCATGTGAAACAGACACTTATTTGGAGGAAACAGACAGATGGAAGAGCAGTTTGCAAGTCTTGAGATAAGGAAAGAGCACATGTTATACCACCAAGTCCATGCAAGCTTGAATGTGCTGCCAAACAGCTGATTCAGGAATCTGGTCCTGGGAGGTGCCATGTACTATGTAGATTATGCAAGAGTTTATACAACTTTATATCTTCAGGGTACTGAAGGCTACTGCTTATGAGGCTCAGAGCAGGTAAAAGCCTGGGTCAGAGAATTCATGACACTCACTAGAATGGATCAGTATACTGTGTATACACGGTGAATAAGGAGATTTTATTTGTGGTAGTCAAAAGTTTCTTGGTTATTGGGAAGATAAATTGCTACTTATCTCCAGCTCTGACTATCTTTGGGGAACTGAGGCTACATAATAAAACTGGATTTTTCTATGATGCCAGATATATAGATTTTTATATAAATTTCTCTATAGTACAATACTGAAAAAAAGGACTTACAAAAACATACCAGTATCTAAACAAAAACAGATTTGTAGTTAGTACCCTGCAGCCTCTAGTAACTTCCAAATTTCATTGAGACATCTTTTTGAAATAGTGAAGAAGTATTTGAAATGAATAAGTAGAAATTAAAATATTTTCATTATAGAGTTAACATATTCTCATTTCAAAGGAAATTGAGAGTACAGAAAAGCACAAAGTAATGGAAACAAGAAAAACTCAAATTTTGTATTCATATTTCAGATAATACTGTGTTGTATTTTTCTATAGGACTATCGGTGATTGACAACGTGTACGTATGATCACAAATATGTTACATATATGCAGATATATAGACAGCTTTCCTGGTTATTTAAAGTTCTTATGATCTTTATTTTAAAGGCTCCAGTGTAATCATGTAATTGTGGATGGTTATTTTTCTGTTTTGAGTCGTTATTTCAGTTTCATTTTTCACTATTCGAATCTAATGATGGACATCATGATAACTAAATGTTTTGCTGCACTTCACATTTTTTTTCATTAGAAGTGATTGCTGAAAGTGAAATCTTGTTGAAGAATGAAAGCATGTCAATTCAAAGCACTTTGCTACAAAATTTACTTTTTAGAACAACTTTGAGAGCACTTAACATACTTCTTCACAATTTTAAAGGCATAAGACACACTGGACTCTGCCATTTGATCTCTTTATTCACTATTATGTTTGTTACTATCTCATTGCAATGACCAAATACCTAGCAAGATGAAACTTGAGGGAAAAAAAGGTTTCTTCCGTCTTACAGCTTGAGGATACGGTTCTCCATGGTGGGAAAGACACAACAGTGGCCGTCTCCAGCAGGGATGTCAGGAGTGTGAGGCTTCTGGTCACAATGTATTCAGTCAGGGAACAAAGATAGATGAACTCTCTGCTTAGCTCACTTTCTTCTCTTCCCATTTTCATCCAGTGTAGGACCTCAGCCTAAGGGATGGTGCCACTCACAGGTCTTCCCTTCTCAGTTAAGCCTCTTTGAAGATGCTCTTACAGACATGCCCAGAGGTCTGTTTCCTAGGTGATCCTGAATCCAGTCAAATTGAAAATGAAGATTAGCAATCACAAGCCCACCCTTGTTTACTTGACACTCAAACACATCACTTTTAATCATAGTGCTTACTCTACCTTTTCTTTTTGAAGTAAACCCTTCCATGCCATTCTTTATCCAATCTCTCTCCTGTCAAATGAATTTGTTCACAAATTGTAGGGTTTGTGTGGTTTTGCTCTCAAGACAGTTTTCCTGCTGTCCTAGTGAAGAGCATAAGATTTTTGTGTCATGATCCCAGGTCCAGCAACATTCCCACTTTGTCTGCATTTTAAGCTCTCTCAGTCTCCTTTTCTTCACTAAACTGTACATTTTTCAGATCTTTCTGTTGCAATTGTAGAACAACTTAAGGACAGTGAGCCTTGCCACAAACCTGGATGTTATGTACTCTTGAAATTTCCTCTGCCAAAAATCTCAGCCCATAACTTCTGAGTTCATTCTTATGGAAGTTCTCAGGATGGTTGTAGAATGGAGCCTGTTTGTTTTCCAGAATGTAATATGAGTTGTCTTTAGACCAGATTTTAACAGAGTCCATTTTGCCTTCTCAGGCCTCATGAATCAGTCTTCCACTGACTATTTCTCTTGCCTCTTGTCCTCCAACCTCCTGCTAAACTGCCTATTCAACTCCACTTATTGACTTCTATACCTTTCTACCTGTATCTCTAAACTTTCCTACACTCCTGCAAATTTCAAAGGTCTAAGAGTTATTCATTAAGGTTTATCCTACCAAAGATTCTGCCCCCAAGTACCAGTTTTTGGTGCTGATTGCTGTTGTTTGAATCTTAGATGGTCTTTTAATAAAAAAAACCCAGAGCCAGATATCAGGGTGAAAGCTGAAAGATCAGAGAAGTAGAGCAGCCAGCCACTAGTTCTTACCTCTACAAAATCATCAGTCTAAAGAGAGTGAGTTCCTGTTTCCTCATGTCTTATATACCTTTCTCTGCCCAGATATCACTTCCTAGGATTAAAGGCACGTGTGCTTCTCAGTACTGGGATTAAAAGTGTGTGCCACCACTGCCTGGCTCTGTTCCTTGAACTCACAGAGTTGCAGATGGATCTCTGCATCCCGAGTGATAGGATTAAGGGTGTGTGCCACCACTGCCTGACCTTTATGTCTAATCTAGTGGCTGGCTCTGTCCTCTGATCCTCAGGCAAGTATTATTAGGTTATACAATATATCACCACATTTCCCCTTTTTTGTCTAAAATATAAAAGGTTATAACTAATATAAGAAAAGTGTATACAATAAGTATATATAATATATACAGTCAAGAATTACATTAATAATGTCCAGTCCATTAATATTTGACAAATTCAGAGAAAATACTCCGTTATTTATCCTATTTGGTGAGTCTAAAATGTACCTAATTCACTTTCTATCCTAACTTGTATTACCAGCCAAAAATATCTTTTGCTGTCTTTCAATATTATACACTTTACATCTCTTTAGTGAGTTTCTTTTCTGAATTTGTTAACAAGAAAAACTATAACTATAACTATCTAATCTTCAACTCCCTCAGAGACCTGAGAAGGAAATAACATTACCTAAGTAAGCAGAAAGTCTAAACAAGTGACTTCCAAAAAATGTGAGAAATGACAGAAACAGCTGGCTGCCTGGACAGTCACCCAAGATTTCTCTGTAAAATTGGGGTACCCATTTTAGGCCTACATGCTTAGTATATTTGACATACTTATTTGGAAATCAGGATTTTCTAAAGGACCTTCCTACTTTGTCTTGACAAGGTTCAGTAGTCCTTTCCATTTTGGACAGCATATTGTCAGCAGTCGAGACAAGGTCATTTTCTGCCTGGTGGCTAACTTTTGCCACAAAGAAAGTAAACTCCATATGGAGTTTCTTCAATGCAAACATGTCTCATAGTCATAAAAAATAAAAATCTATGTTATTATAATATCTTAAATGCCATATTCTGTTGATCTCTTAAGTGTTTGAAGATGATCTGTCTAAAAAATATTTCCATTTAACCTTGAAAACGTACCTACTATGACTACAAGTTTGATTGTAAAGACTATTAACTTGAATTTCTTATATCCTAATTAGTTGGTAATAATAACTTTCAAGGACTAGCAATTTGCATTATATTGTTAAATGAGCTGTATAGTTACCATACATTGAACAAGAGTGGAAATATATGTACAGTGTTTTCTAACAAAATCAATCTCAAATTTGTATCAATACACATAATTTGTATACAATATACAAAAATCTAACCCAATGTAAAGTATTTAAAACTAGTAGTTGCTTTTTTTCCTTTTCATCATTTTTTACCCCAACAACAGTTTGTAGATGGGAAATGTCTCTGAATAATCTTTGAAATTAATTAAGAGTCTGTAATCAGTCTCTCCTAATTTGTACCTTTTGGAGTCTAATTTTCTCGTAGACCTATTTTATATCCTAAATAATTTATAAGTCTCCTCTTTCTATCTTTTCAGGAGCAATTTGTCATCCTCAACCAGGCAAAATTTTCTTTACTTTTTCAAACGTTCTTTCTAAGGTATCTGCATTTAATCAGCTAGTAAAATGTCATCCATGTAGTGATAAATTATAGATTCAGGAAATTGTTTATGTATTACTTTCAACAGCTGTTATATAAAATATTACTTTTTATAGAATGGTAATTTTGTTACAATATTATTTCTGTCAATCCATGAACCTGAAAGCTCTTTCTATTTTCTAGCCTTTTTCTCAACCTCTTTGTTCAGAGATTTAAAGATTTCATTGCAAAAATATTTCACCTCCCTGGTTAGATTTATTCCTAGATATTTCATTTTCTTTGGAGCTATTGTGAATGAGAGTATGTCTATAATCCCCTTCTCAGAGTGTTTGTTGTTGGTATACAGCAAAACCACTGATTACTGTAAGTTGAATTTGGACCTTGCCACTTTACTGAAATAGTTGATCATTTCCATATGTTTTCTGGTAGAATTTTTGGGATCTATTCTGTATAATATCATGTGGTCTGCAAATAGTAAATTTGATGTTTTCTTTTCATAGCCCTTTGACTTCCTTTTCTTTCCTTATTGCTCCAACAACTGTCTTGAAAAGGAGCCAGGATGGCGGGCATCCTTTTGTCCTGATCCTAATGAGATTGTTCCAAGCTTTTGTCCTTTTAGGATAATGCTGGCTTGGAGTCTGTCATGGGTAGCAGTTATTGTATTGACTTATTTTCACTACAGTATGGCTTTCTAGGGATTTTACCAAAAAGCTACTTTGGATTTTGAGTGCATTGCTCTTATGACTTTAAAGTTTCTATTGGGAAATTAGCTGTGTGTTCTAATTCTTCTACTTTGTCTTTGAGTCCTAATAGCCTGTCTTCTATTTTATCCCCATTCTGCTTATAAGGCTTTCCCTCAGTTTTCTAGTTGGGTTATTGTGGTTTTTCCAGTCCATATTTACTTCTGATTGAGATATTTTCAAAATTTCTATCTCTATTATATTGTTATCAAATCTTGGATTATATTTGTCATCTGATAAAATCCTATGTTTTTGTGTCCTCTTGGACATTTATTTTCTTCAAAGTTCATTAAGATGTTTGTTTTATTTTAAAAATTCCTTGATTTATTTAATGAGGTTTATTGTTCTTTTTAAAATAATTTTTAAATATTTTGAGATTATAATATAATTATATCATTTTCCTTTCTATTTCCTACCTACAAACCTTCTCATGAAACCACCTCCCCTTGCTATCTTTCAAATTCATGACTTATATTCCCCTATTTGTTGACACACCACACACACACACACACACACACACACACACACACACACACATTCTTACATGTATACATAGATAATATAATGATTGTTCCTTTCAGTTCTGTGCCCTGGGATTCATCTAGTTAATTTTTACTCCATAAGATATCTATAGAACTGGGTGAATTTTCAGGAAGACATACTGTCTAGACTTTTCTTATTGCTTATGTTTTTATGAACATAAGAGACATGAACATATGGACTTCTTTTGTTGATGATGTGTCTGAAATGGACACGGTAGTCTGAGCTGACAAACAGGATATGTGATTTTGCTTAAACCTGGAGGATGGGAAAGGAGCTGGCTGGACTCTCCATTCTGGGTCAGGACCATTGTTGTGAGATCTGGTGTGCGAGTAAGGATTGGAGAAGGAGCAGACATGGAAGGTTCCAGGAGAGTCATGAGGCTGGGCTGGAGCACAGACTGTGAGAGCCAGCATTGGCCTGGAGAACAGATGTGTTATGACCAAGGAAAGATCACGTGGAAGTGGGAAGGTGGGAAGGATCTGGAAGGAATTGGGGAAACTGTAATCAGAACAGATATTTGTAAAAATCTATTTTCAATTTTAAAGAGAGAGGTTTTAGTTCTATCAAGGGTTTAGAAATTACTTTAAAATATAATTAATAATAAATTCCAGTCATGGAAGTGGGAAGTATTTCAGATAGAAAAATAACATTCACATCATTAAGCAGCACATGACCAAGAGAGGTAACATTTCAGACTGTGTTGGGTAGGGTTTCAAAAGGGCCCACCCCTAGGTGAAGTGATTGGCAGGTGATGGCTCTTGGGGGAAAATACGTCACTTTAAGAATAGGCTAACTGGTTGGGTCCTACATTCATGCACATATGTTCAATATCAACTGCACTGAGTGGGTTATTAAAGAAAAAGGAAATTAACAAAAAAGAATGAAAAATTGGAAGATAGGTATAGGAACAGGACTTGGGAGGACTGAACTGGACATAGGTAGGATCCAAATACATGCAGGAGTGATTAGAAATATATGAACTTGGATAGAGGTGGGTTCAAGGAATAGAAAGAAAGTGCAAGGCAGAAATGGGGGTAGATAAGATCATATTTTATTGTATATGTGTATGATATTGTAAAAAAATTAAAGTGAAATATAAAAATAGATAAAATAAAAACACTGATCAGAATAAAACTAGGACTTGGGGAAGAAAAGGTAATATTATGTTAAATGTCTTTGTGGCTTCAAGGAACGTCAGCCATCATGTATCATGTGGGCTTAGATGATTTTAAATAACCTAACTGGAAACGTAAATCAAAAAGTTAGTGCTGGAAACTTTTGCATGTAATAAATGCAATTTCATGTTTATCAGCAGAGAAATTAGCATGGATTTGGTGTGAAGGGGAAGGATGATATTATTCACTTTCTGTACAATCACTGATTCTCAGATAACAGTATGTTATATTATACATCATAAAGAATTTTCTGAAATTATTAGTCATTAAGTAAGCTTCCTATTTTAGAATCTAGATAAAGGCCTTAATATCCCATACCTTGGTTCTTTTGAAGTGTTCATTATTTAAGATGACAATACTAAAAAAACTTAGTAGAAAAATAACTTAAAATATACCGTTGTAATCCAATAACAACAGACACACATGAATGGTGGATTTCATATATCAGTGATGGTTTTGTATTACTCAAATAAGTATCTGATGTATGAATACAATTCTTTGTTTGTATGGCCCACATGCAGGTCTGTACATCCATCCATGTCTACTATCATTGATGTCTATATGAATTTTCTTTCTGAATGAATGCAAGCTGAATAGCAGAAGTCAAAGTTAAACAATAATGAATTCAATGTTTCTAGAAACAAGTTGTGGAAGCCCACAGAGGCTCCCCTTTAAGGCCTTATTCAAGCTCACAGAATCTAAGCTTGCTTTACCCAGGAGGGCTGCATAATAGGATGATTTGGCCAGGGGCATGGTTACCAGGTGTTTTGAAGGGTCTATACTTGGCTGTATGTTGTGCTTTGATCTTGCAAGGGGGGGAGGTCTTTTGCCTCCCCCTTTGGTATTGTATAAAAAGCTCTTTTGACTAGATGATGGGGCAGCTGGGTATTGACCCAGGGCCCTCCCAAAGCTGTCCTGTGTCTCTGTCTTACTTATCATCTCTTTTTATCTTCCTGTCTAATACTTCCTCACTTCTCTCTCCTCCTCCCAAGAACATATTGACAGGTAGAAGCTGGAGTCCAACAGACTCCCACAAGTCATATTTATAGGAGAGGAAATCTCAAATAAATAAAGAGTTCAAGAAGATTATCCATATCAAAGGAATAGATTAAGAATTTTTATTTTAACTTAAGAATCTACAAGGCTAAGTCTGTTGACATCTTTGTCTGAACCAGTGGGAGGTGATCCATCTTCAGTGACAAGGCAATCTTCTTGGTTTCTATGGTAACAGTGTGCCTATGTCAGGTGAACTGAAAGTGAAGGTGACCATCATGACATTATTCAGGTCATATAGGACCACGATGAGGGACACATGGTATCTGTTTTTTTGTCTTTTAGGGTAGATAAAGAATGTAAAAAGTTTAAAGTCAAAGTGCAAAATGAACACTCAACTTTTTTGTCTACCTGTGAGCATATGTGACCTTTCTGGAAGATTTTGACATAACTAGAGCTGACTTGGTGCTGACTTCATCACATAACTTGATTCTGGAAGAATTTCTTCTAGTTTCCCATTAGGCCTTTATGGTGATATTTTCTTTTGTACCAAAATGTTATTTGTATGTTAATAAATAAAGTTGCCTGGGGGTCAGAGCTATTAGCAAGCCATAGGAAAGCAGGGCAGTGGTGGTGTACGCTTGTGATCATAACACTCGGTAGACAGAGCTAGGTAAGTCTCTGTGTGTTCAGGGATACAGCCAGCATTGGATACACAACCAATGAAAAGGCAGAACAGAGACTATATAAAGACTTTAACACAGGAAGTACCTCCTTCCTTCGGAGAGGTAGGACCACTGCAGGAGGAAGGGTAAGGTTTTAGCTCTTAGTTCTGACCTTTTGGCTTTCTTCTTTGCATTGGTTCTGTGTTTCTTATTTATAAGACAGTTGGTTACATCTACAGGCCTTACACCTGGTCTTTGAAGAAGTCACATGATCTCATCACATATGTCACATTTAATTGCAAAACAACTCAGGTCTCATTGTGAGATGTCCACATGTAAAAAAGCTGAGAACATATATATTTACAGAGAATAATTTAAATCTCATTTACATTATAAACATTATTTAGGCCATTCAGCAAATAATCAAGTTTGTCAGTGAAAAAATGGGCAGAAGGAATGGTCAGCAGTTAAGAGAGTTTGCTGCTCTTCCAAAAGACTCCCCCAAAAGTGACTTTCAAAAGTGACCCCAGACTGACTTCTGACAGTGCACAACCATCTGTAACTCCAGCTCTTTCCAACATTTTCTTCTGTACTCTGAGAGCACCCCATCACATGCATTAAAAGTACAGTACATATGTACACAAATAAAAATAAAAACAATCTTTAAAGAGGATAAAATATTCAAGTGTTCAAAAGGATATTTAATAAAGAATTTAATGAATATATTCTGGTTAGCTGAAATCTGAAAAATGAGAATGGTAGTGATTAAAATATTTGTACCAAAATGTACTTAATTTAAACTTCAATTCCAATGATAAGAAAGTTACAGGCTTTTGTTTATGATTTCTAATAATTGCCAATAATTTGCAATCATTAGTCTTATAGAATGAAATGACCAGATGCTTCAGTTAAAAATTTTGTGGAGAAAATGTACAATATATTATTCCTATCTCAGCCTGACAAATGTCAATATTTAGCTTAAATATGACTGAATACCTGATTCTAATATGTTGAGGAGCTAGTTAAGGAATAATTGATATTGATGAAGGAAGAGGAGATAATAGTGTGGTTTTTGAATCAAGCCTGATCACATGAAGTGAAATAGTGTAAAAATGTTTGCATTTTTTTACATTTTTTTTGAACTTTGAGTGTTTCACATCAAGCATCCTAATCCTACCCATTTCCCCATTCCTCTATATCCATCCTTCTCCCTTGTAGTCCCCTTCCCCAGGAAAACTTAAAATGAAATAATAAAAAATAAAATAAAAATAAAAATTACTAAAAGGAATATTAATTAAAAAACAAACAAAAAGAAAAAACAAAAACCAAACAACAAAAACAAACAAGTAAACAAAACCAAATAAACAAATAAGAAAAAAAGCCAACTTCACTCCTCCCTCTTTCCCACCTCTCTTTTTCCTCTTCATAGTAGCATTTGGAAGCTGCTGTGTATCATGCAAACACAGACCTCAGCTTCAGTGGGGCCACAGACCCAGACATGGTCCTTAGCAGGAGCCCAGGCCTGGCTTTTACCTTGGTTCCAGGTGGCAATCCAAGGCACTCAGATTTATGGCCCTGGTGGTAGCCTGAATCTTGGATACCAACATGGCCTCAGGTGTAGGTCAAGACTCCAGACATCCAAATGGCCTTTGGTGGTAACAGGAGCCATAGACATCAACACAGACCCTAGCTGTTGTAGGAACATGACCCTAGGCTGCAATTTGGGGCCCAGACATCTCTATGGCCCTGGGTGGCAGCATAGGCCACACATATTGGGATGGCCCACCAACATGGACACAGGTAGTAGCCCAGACCCTGGGCATCATTATGGCCTGTGGCATTTTGAATGTAACTGGCCCCTGTAATCTAATAGTGTAAAGACTATTAGGAGTTGTGGCTTTGTTGGAAGGAATACAGCCTTGTTGAAGTGTATCCCTGTGGGGGTGGGCTTTGAGGTTTCCTATACTCAGGATACCCCCCAGTGTCTCAGTCAACTTCCTGTTGCCTGCAAGACGTAGGACTCTCAGCTACTCCAGCACCACATCTCCCTGCATGCTGCCATGCTCACTGCCATGATGATAATGGACTGAACCTCTGAAATTGTAAGCTACCACCTCAATTAAATGTTTTACTTTATGAGAGTTACTGTGGTCATAGTGTCTCTTCACAGCAATAGAAATCATTACTAAGACATGGCCTTCAGTGGTAACAGGAGCCACAGAGGTCCTCACAGACTGTGGCTATATCAGGGCCATGGACCCAGACATGACCCTTGGCAGCAGCCACAGCCAGATGTCACCATGGCCCAGGGTGGCAAGCAGGCCACACACAATAGCACACTTCTTGCCTCCTACGTCTTTTCAGATCTACATCTCTCTTTATCCTATACCCTCATCACATATTTGCTCACCATTATGGTGCCTGACTGCCAGATTTCTTGTGGCACTGGGCAGGCCCGTGGTTTCTTCTACCTGCCCAGGACAAGCAGCACCAGGCAGGTCCATGAGTGTCCTTTGTCTGCCTGGTTTTACTGGAGCTGGGGAGGCCCATTGTTTCTTTTACCTACCCAGGCCAAGCAACACCAGGTGAACAAATGTTATCTATTTTTTAAACAATTCTTATTTTTTGAGATTATAATATAATTACATCATTTCTCACTTTCCTTTCTTTCCTCCCACCTCCCATACACCCCTCCTTCCTCTCTTTCAAATTTATTGTCTCTTTTTTATTAATTGTCGTTATATGCATATATATATATATATATATATATATATATATATTCCCAATTACAACCTGCCCGGTCCATATAATGTTATTTACATGTATGTTTTCAGAGCTGAGCATTTAGTATTGGGTAACCACTAAGTATGCTCCTTCTTGGAGAAGACTTTCTCCCACTCTCAGCATCTGTACAGCCTTTGGTCACAACAGGAGTCATGGACGTTGACGGAGACCCTGGCTGTGGTCGGGCCATGGACTCAGACATGGCCCTTTGCTGTAGCACAGGCCCAGATGACACCACGGCTATAGGTGGCAGCATAGACCACCCAGATTGGGACGGCTCCATTGCTGTGGGATGACTTTCTGTATGCTGTGAATATGTGTTGCTTTGATTGATTGATCAATAAAGCTGCATTGGCCTATGGCAGGGCAGGTTGGAGCCAGGTGAGAAAATCCAAGAGAGAGAGAGAGTGAAAGGAGAAAGGAGAATAAGAGAGATGCCAGCTGCCACCCCAGGAGCAGCAAGATGCCAGCAGACTGGTAATGCCATGGCCACATGGCAACTTATAGATTAATAGAAATGGATTAAGTCATAATCTAGCAAGAAGCTTGAGCCATAGGCCATCCAGTTCATAATTAATATAAGCCTCTGAGTGATTATTTTATAGGTGGCTGTGGGACCACAGGGTCAGGTGGGGACAGAGAAACTTCCAGCTACACTCCATAGAGGTATATTCCTTGGATCCCAAAGTGGCTACCATGATAGGCCAGAACCTAGGCATCCTTGTGGTCTTTGGTGGCAACACAGGTCATGGACATCAAAACAGGCCCTGGCTGCAGTAGGACCATGGGTCCAGACATGGCCCTAGGCTGTGATTCAGGCCCGGATGACACCATGGCTCTGGGTGGCAGCACAGGGCACTCAGATCTGTATGGGTCCAGTGGCAGCATGACTCTCAGATGGCAATATAGCCCCAGGTGTCAGGCCAGACCTCTGGCTTCTGCACAGCCTTTGGTGGTAACAGGAGCCACAGACATTGACACAGACTCTTGCTGCAGTATGGCCAGAGACCCTATATGGCTCTGGGGGGCAGCTTGGCCAGTCGACACCATGGCTCCGGGTTAAAACAGGAATTGCTAAACAGTCTTAATAAAAAACCTGGAGCCAGATATTGGGGTGAAAGCTGAAAGATCAGAAGAACAGAATGAGCCAGCTACAAGTTCTTACCACTAGGAAATCCTCAGCCTATATACCTTTCTGTGCCCTGCCATCTTACTTACTTACTTACTTACTTACTTACTTACTTACTTACTTACTCTCTCCACCCAGCTATATCACTTCTCCTTTCTGCCCAGCTCTATCACTTCCTGTCATCTATACAGACCTCCAAACCTCTATGGTTAACTAGTGCTAGGATTAAAGGCATGTGCCATGATGCCTGGCTTTGTTCCCAGTGTGGCCTTGAACTCACAGAGATCCAGATGAAACTCTGCTTCCTGAATGCTAGGATTAAAGGCATGTGCTACCATTGCCTGACTTCTATGTTTAATATAGTGGCTGACTTTTTCCTCTGATCCCCAGGCAAGCTGTATTTGTTAGAACACACATAAAATATCACCACCGGGTGGCAGCACAGACTACTAGGATTGGCATGACCCTGGCAGCTGTACATCTCTCAGACCACAACATAGCCGAAGGTGGTGGCCTAGAACCTTGGCATCCTTGTGGTCTTTGGTGGCAATACAGGCCTTGGGCATCCACAAAGACCCTGGCTGTGCAGGGACCACAGATCCAGCCATGGTCCCTGATAGCAGTCAGGCCTGGATGTTACTATGGCCCTGGGTGGTGGTGCAGATCAGAGTTGCCCTAGATGCAGAGGGGCCTCAGACACTGACATGGCCCCAGGTATTAGCCCAGATCCCAGGGACCTTGGGATGGTCTTCCATGGTTAAAGGTGCCATAGTTATCAACACAGACTCTGGCTACAGTAAGGCTGCCAAGGGCCATGATTCTTGGCTGCAACTCAGGCCTGGATGTCTTCATGGCCCTGGGTATCAACACAGGCCACTCAGATTGGGGTGGACCCTGCAGTGTCATGATCCATGGGCAGCAATGTGGCATATGAGGTGACCCATACCCTCGGCTTCCTCACAGCCTTTGGTGATAACAGGAGCCACACACATCAATAAAGACTGTGGCTGTGACAGAGTTACAGACCCAGACATGGCCCTTGGCAACAGCCCTGGCCCAGATGTGAACATGCCCCAGGTAGGAAGCAGACCTCCAATGTCAGCCTATTACCTACAATACTTGACTCTTTAGATCTGCCTCTCTCCGCAGGACCTGAGCCATTCTGCCTTTCTCTCTCCCATACCCTACTGTATATTTGCTTACCATAATGCCACTCAATCCCCCAACTCTGCAAGGCACCAAGCTTGCTATTGATTCTTCCTCCTATCTGGGGGATGGGGAGTGGCCATAGGTAGGCTTGTGAATGTCCTTCATCTGCTGGACCCTAATGACAACCAGCAGACTCATGATTCTTCCTCCTGGCCAGGGGAAATATTTAACTTCTGACACCTACCCTTGTGCATCACAGATGCAGGTAGTCATTATATTAGGATTCTGTATGTATCAAGTACAGCCATAATAACTTTAAGTGACTATTTTAATGATGATAAGGATTGACACATATATTATTCTCAGTTGTTAAGTATTGTGACTGTTACTGTTATTATTATTATCATTATCATTATTTTATTTTACTTTTGTGTGACTACATATATGTCAGCATACCATGTGTATGACTGGTGCCCATAAAGGCCAGAAGAGAGCATCAGCTCTCCTGGAACTGGAATTACAGATAGCTGTGTACCACAATGTGAATTGAACACAGTTCCTCTAAAGAACAGCCAGTGATCTTAACCACAGAGCCATCTTTGCAGACCCTCATATGTCTTTTTTTACAGTACAGAACATAGCTACACCATGTATGCTCTTAATTAAAAGTAGAAACACGTGCATGCATTATTTACATAAACTGCATGGACTCATGGATATGTCCATATAGAAGGTTCAACACTCTCCTTGACTAAATCAAGGATCCAGAATCATTTCCCCCCCACAGAATTTTTCTTTCTTTTTTAACTTTTATTCTTCTCTCATACATTACAGCCTGTCCACAGTTTCCCCTCCCTTTACTCCTTCCAGTTCTTCCTGCCACTTCCCTTCTTCCCGAGATCAACTGTAGCTGAACATTTTTTTTGGACTGTGAGCTTCCAAATAATGACACAAAGGCTTCTTATTAATTATGAAATCTTGGCCTTAGCTTAGGCTTGTTTCCAACTAGCTCTTAAAACCTAAATTAACCCATTTATATTAATCTACATTCTGCTGCATTGCTCATTACCTCTTCTCAGTACAGTGCATCCCACTTCTTCCATATCTGACTGGTGAATCCCTGAGCTTCAGATTCCTCTCAGAGTTCTGATCTTTCTCTGGAAGTCCTGCCTATCATTTCCTATCTAGCTATTGGTCTTTCAGCTTTTCATTTAGCCAATCAGAAGGTGCCTTTCACACAGTGTGATCAAATATCCCACAACATATAGTGGTATTCTATTTGTACTGAAATGTGATTTTATTTGTATGTTAATAAATAAAGTTGCTTAGGGGTCAGAGCTATTAGCAAGCCATAGCGAAAGCCAGGGCGGTGGTGGTGCACGCCTTTAATCCCAGCACTTGGTAAGCAGAGCTAGGTAGATCTCTGTGTGTTCAAGGATACAGCCAGCATTGGAGACACACGCCCTTAATCTCAATACCAACCATAGAAAACGTGGGAGGTCTGGACAGAGAGGCAGTGACGAGACAGCCACGTAGTTGTGTTTATAACCAATGAGAAGGAAGAACCAGAACTCTTTATAAATCAGACGCACAGGAAGTAGCTCCCTTCCTTTTCGGAGAGCTCTCTTGGCGGGAGAAGCTAGCTGGCGGAGAACGGGTAAGCTTCTGGCTCTGACCTCTTGGGCTTTCACCTTTACATTGGCTCTGTGTTTCTTATTTAATAAGGCGGTCGGTTACATCTACAACAACATTTCCCCCTTTTTGTCTAAATTGAAAGGAAAGGTTTTAGCTCTAATATAGTAAAACTGTATACAACAAGAAAAATTACCAGGTAAGAATTTCATTCACAACATCCACTTTACTTGTATTTGGCAAATTCAGAGAAAATAGTCTGTTATCTACCCAATCTTGGTAAGTTCAAAGTTTTATACCTAAATTACTTTCTATCATAAGTTGTATTACCAGCCTAAAATATCCTTTTCTATCTTAAAATATTTTCCTAGATAAACAACTTAAGATTTTATGTTTCTCGGCCTTATACACCTTACATCTCTTGTAACCTTTTTTCCTGAGTTTAGTAACAAAGAAAATGGTATAACTATCTAGTCTTCAACACCCATCAGAGACTTGAGAAGGATAAAATATTGCTTGAGAAAACAGGAAGTACAGTTCAAACAACTTCCAAAATTATAGAAATGACAGAGACAACTGTCTGCCTGGATAGTCATCCAAGGTCCTCTGTAACACAGGAGCATCCATCTTTACCTTATAGGCCTAGAATATGTGACAGATGTCTCTGTGAAGCAGGAATTTTGAAGAACTGGCCTACCTTGTCATGGCAAAGTTCAGCAGTTGACTTCCTTTGTGTCCTGCTTGTCCAATTTGGACAACATACTATCAACAGTTGAGGCAAGGGCAGTTTATTGCCCAGTGGCTATCTTTGTCACATTTAAAACAAACATATGGAGGTTTTTAATGCCCATCATCTTCCCTGAAGTAGATT
Organism: Peromyscus attwateri; assembly: GCA_902168425.1. NCBI lineage: Eukaryota > Metazoa > Chordata > Mammalia > Rodentia > Cricetidae > Peromyscus > Peromyscus attwateri. The sequence goes on from CABHPP010124320.1 coordinate 17,674, forward strand.
GGTGCTGCCAGGAGCAACTGTGTCTCACTGTCATGAAAAGTTATATTATTAATACATCTTAATTTCCATATTCTGTAGATCTCTGAAGTGTTTGAAGACAACCTATCTAAAATATGTGATTTTACCATTGAAAACAAACCTAACATAACTACAAATTTGATTGTTATGTTAATTATGCTAAACAGTTTATAATAGTAGCTTCCAAAGACTAGAACTTTACATTACAATTTTAAATGAGTTGCATAGGTAAAATACCTATGGTATGTTATAACAAAAATAACCTTAAATTTGTATCAATATAAAAAAATCCATACCAATGTAAAATATTTGATACTAGTAGTTGTGGCTAGAGTTTTCCTGCCTGGCCCACAGTCAGGATAAATCTCTTTCACCTGCCAGTCCCACAGCCACTCAGACCCAACCAAGGAAACACAGAGACTTCTATTGCTTATAAACTGTATGGCCGTGGCAGGCTTCTTGCTAACTGTCCTTATATCTTAAGTTATCCATTTCCATAAATCTATATCTTGCCACATGGCTCGTGGCTTACCGGCATCTTTACATGCTGCTTGTCCTGGCGGTTGCTGGCTGGCAGGCCGTCTCCTTCTGCCTTCCTGCTCTTTTAATTCTCTCTGTTAGTCCCGCCTACTTCCTGCCTAGCCACTGGCCAATCAGTGCTTTATTAGCAACACATTTGCCATACAGAACATCCCACAGCAAGTAGTTGCTTTTTAGTAGGTTCAGTAATCTACCCTTTTATTCTATCATTCATATAGCCCCCTTTCTTTCTTTTCATCCCTCAACCCCACTTTTAACACCAGTAGAAGAGAAAAGATAGAGGAAAGAAAAACAAAGAAATCCCCTAATCTAACGTCTTGTGTTTAGCATCCTCCCTGACCATGATCAGTAACAACTCGCAAGCAATCCTAAACAATGACAAACATCCACAACTCACTGAGCAATGGAAAACCACCCACCCTACCTCTCAGGAATGTGGGCATCATGTTCATAAAATTATTTCCTGGTGTCTGGGAGCAACAACATCTTTAGAGGACCCAAAGAAAATTGGGATAATGGTCAAGTCCTGGGAGAACTAGCTGAACATTTGTTATTCAGTCTGTGTGTAATGGGAAAGTACAGGGATTATCTGAAGTTCTAGCTGGAGTAGTCTGTGAGGCTGTTTTGAAGTGGCTTTGGATGCAGATATTTGAGGAAACTGAAACAGAAGCATTCTGAGAGTCTGAACTACCTCAGATACCTGTCTTCTTCAATGCTGTCTGGTCTCTCTTTTTTTTTTCCCCCAAAAGCCATACAAACTCTTAAAACTAACACACATATCTGCATTACCACAGTATGGAATGTGCAGTGTGCACAAATCAGCTAAAGATGAGTTTTTGTTCAATGTTTGAGAAGGTAAAAGGAATCTGTCAACTTTATAAGTCCATTTGGACTACATAATCAAACTGTAATATAAATTTCCATTTATCCCATATGAAAGGATGGCATGTAATAGTAAGTCATGAGGACTCTGTTGCCAACGAGGTTTATCATGTCTCATTGAGTCTCAGAGCTGTTCCCATGTCAAGGGAACAGCATATACATCACCTATGTTGTAGATTTTCTTGGTTTCTTCCTTCATGTCCGAAGCAAAGATTTTCAGGAGGTGTCCCCTGGTCAAATCTGGTCTTTATTAATTTTGAAGGAATGCACAGCTTCTAATTTCCTGTGGAAACAAAGGCATAATCTCTCCCTCAACATAGCATATTCCCTGACTTCCATTCTGAAGTTAAGATATCCTTAAAATATATAGGCTGGTTTAATTTAGCAGGTTTTTCTACTATCGAATGTCTTTCCACAATTGGCATTCCTTTCTCATTAGCATTAAAAAATTTTTAAAGTTTCTTCCTATTCTCATGTGGTCTTCATTTATCATGGTCTTTTATTCCTTGTTCTCCCTCTCTGTTCTTGATCCACCTGGGATCTCCCGCTCCCCTAAGCTCTCTTTCCCTTGACCTTTGCCCTTCATTACCTCCACTCACGTCCATGTTGTTCATGTAGATGTCATCCATTTCTCTGTCATTGGGCGATCCCCATGTCTTTCTCAGGGTCCTGTTTTCTAGGTAGCCTCCCTGGAGTTGTGAGTAGCAGTCTAGTCATCTTTGTTTTACATCTAGTATCCTCCTATGAATGAATACATACCATGTTTGTCTTTCTGAGTCTGGGTTATCTCACTCAGGATGACTTTTTCTAGATCCATCCATTTGCCTGCAAACCTCATGATGTCATTGTTTTTCTCTGCTGAGTAGTATTCCATTGTGTATACGTATTACATTTTATTTATCCATTCTTCAGTTGAAGGGCATCTAGGTTGTTTCCAGGTTCTGGCTATTACAAATAATGCTGATATGAACATAGCTGAGCAAGTGCCCTTGTGGTATGATTGAGCATTCCTTGGGTATATGCCCAAGAGTGGTATAGCTGGATCTTGGGGGAGATTGATTCCCATTTTTCTAAGAAAGCCATATTGATTTCCAAAGTGGCTGTACTAGCTTGCATTCCCACCAGCAGTGGAAGAGAGTTCCCCTAGCTCCATATCCTCTCCAGCATAAGGTGTCTTCAGTGTTTTTGATCTTAGCCATTCTGACAGGCGTAAGGTAGTATCTCAGAGTTGTTTTGATTTGCATTTCCCTGATAATTAGGGATGTTGAGCAAGTGCTAGAGAGGCCCACAGAAATCCACAAAGATACCCCCACAATAGACTACTGGCAATGGTCCAGAGACAGCCTGAACTGACCTACTCTGGTGATAGGATGGCCAAACACCCTAATTGTTGTGCTAGAAACCCCATCCAATGACTGAAGGAACCAGATGCAGAGATCCATGGCCAGGTCCCAGGTGGAGCTCCAGGATTCCAATTGGTGAGAAAGAGGAGGGTTTGTGTGAACGAGAATTGTTGAGACCAAGGTTGGATAAAGCACAGGGACAAATAGCCAAATGAATGGAAACACATGAACTATGAACCAATAGCTGAGGAGCCCCCAACTGGATCAGGCCCTCTGGATAAGTGAGACAGTTGATTAGCTTGATCTGTTTGGGAGGCATTCAGGCAGTGGGACCGGGTCCTTTACTCAGTG
>CABHPP010124320.1:27825-49097 GCA_902168425.1 Peromyscus attwateri
GGGGAATAGTGACTGGTCCAATGTGGTTGAGGTCTTCCTTCATTTAAAAACAGCATAATGCTGCTAAGAACAGCTCAACTAGCTTGAAAGTTTTCTTTTTTCGGTCCATAGATAAAGATAAGATCATGAACATTTGCAGTAGTAACTTCTCCATGGCAACTGACTCATCTATGTGGAGACAAAATTTTTCGATTGTTTCTAATGGTGTTTTCTCTATTCTATGAAGTCATAATCCCTGATTTGTTGCTTTCTTTCTCATCTGCATGTATTCCCTATATGACATTCCTTGCTTCTTTATTAAATTGATACCATATATATCTCTTGGAAGTGTGCTCTTATAATATTCAATGCTTAGAAATATTTAACCACACACAGACATTAAAAAGACCAGTGTTTATTGTCAAATAGGAGAATTTTATTAAAAAGAATGCTTATGGGGTTGGAGAGATGGCTTAGTCAGTGTTTTCTAGCAGCTGTTAATCACTTGTCACTTCTGTGGTAGGAGTGGGTCTCATGAGTTCTCCCCTACCCATAGTGGTATATTTGCATGATTTGATCTCATCTGCATAACAGAAGGCAGGAAGTGCAAACAAGGAACTTCCAAAATTTGTGAAAAATGACAGAAACAGCTAGCTGCTAAAACCGTCACCCAAGGTTCTTTGCAATATTGTGGCGTTCATCTTCAGCCTACCAGCCTATAATACCTAACAGACTTATCTGTGAAGTGGAATTTTCTGGAGGGCTGTCTACCTTGCCTTGGCAAAGTTTGGCAGTCTTTTCTTTTGTGTCCTGCTTTGTCCATTTTGGACAGCATACTGTCAGCAGTTGAGGCAAGGGCACTTTCTTGCCTAGTGGCTAACTTTTGCCACAAAGAAAGTAAGCTCTATAAGTAGTTTCTTCAATGCCCATCATCTTCTCTGAAGTAGATTGGTGCTGCCAGGAGCAGATATGTCTCATTGTCATAAAAAAGAAAAGATATATGTTATTAAAATACCTTAATTGACATATTCTGCAGATCTCCAAAGTGTTTGAAGATGACCTGTGTATCTAAAATTTATTTCTCCTTGACCTTGGAAACATATATAATATGACTACAAGTTTGATTGTAATGACCAACTACCCACCTCCATTTGTTTACTATCCTAAATAGTTGGCAATAACTTTCAAGGACTAGAAAATTGCATTACCTTGTTAAATGAACTGTACAGATACAGTATCTTGAACAAGATTAGAACATGTACAGTATTTTGTAACAAAGTCAATCTCAAATTTGTATCAATATACATAAGTTGTATCCAATAGACAAAAATCCAATCCAATGTAAAATATTTAAAATTAGTAGTTGCCTTTTAAAAAGTATATTCAATAATCTACCTTCTTATCTTAACATATCCATATTCTCAGTTTTTTCTCTTCAGAGTAGATTCAATAATCTACCCTTTATTCTATCATTTCTATATCTTTTTTAGAGTACATTCAACAATCTACCTTTTATCTTATTATATCTATATCCTCTTTTTTTTCTCTTCAGAGTAGATTCAATAATCTACACTTTTATACTATCATTTATTTATTTTTAAGAGTAGATTCAATAATCTACCTCTTATCTATATCTTATTTTTTTAAACAAGAACTCCTGAATGTAATCTCCTTTCTTAGCTTTTTTCCTGACTATTATCAATTAACAACTTGTAACCAATGATCCTAAACAATGACAATTATCCATAACCCACTGAATGACCAAAAATCGCGTACCCCATCTCTTGGGATTGTGAGCGTCATGTAATTTTTAAGAATTACTTCCTGCTGATGGGAGGCAAAGGCATCTTTAGGGAATCCTGAAGAGAAAATTTGGGGTCAATTGTCAAGTTCTGGGAGAGTATCATTTGTTGTCCAGTCTTTGCATAATTTGAAAGTGCAGGGCTTGTCTCAAGTCCTTGCTTGAGTAGTCTTTGAGGCTGGGTCATCTCAGCTAGCCCTCTTGAAATTGTCCTGAGCAGTTTGTAGTCCAAAGCTGATCTTTGGTTGGTGTTTGTCATCTTAATGGCTTATCATAGTCCTGATGGAATTGTCATTGTGGGGGTTGCATCATCTTTTCTTAGACTTCAAAGTCACTGTTAGGCATGCTCATGGTTCCCTGAAGAAAACTTTTAGTGCCTATTCTGTGATTTGGAGCAATATCAACTGTATTGGGAGCAGAATTGTGTCTCAATAGCCAGTCCCAAGTTTGCAATAAAACAAGTTCCATTCTTCTTCACCAAGATATTCTTTGATTTTAAATCTCTGTGAGCAATATCTGGCTTTCCTTGGGTACCAACAATCTCCATGTGAAGATAGGCAAGACTGCTTGCCATGGACAGAGTCAGTTTGATCATCCCTTCCACTGTAACAGTGTATCTATTCAAGTAATCAAAAAGGGATCCATGCTCATGGTAATGTGACACCAGCCACAGCTGAGTTGATATGCCATTGTCTTTGTTGTCTACTGATATAAATCCTAGGATGTTTTCATGGCATACCATCACAGTCTGATAAATCTCTGCCTCTTGGAACCATGAACATTCTTCCCTAGAAGAGAATATCTTCACAGCAACTTCTCCCCACCACTTGCCTGGCCAAACTTCTCCAAACCAACCTTTGCCAATGCTTTCTTATAACACGATGGTCCTGATAATTGTTCTCTGAATAAGTAGCAGTAAACCCTTCATCCCTGGTAGAAGTGTCACTGCTGCTATCAACATAATAAGAAGCAACCAGCAATGAGGAGAAGCAGCCACATCTTCCAAGGTCGCACTACCACCATTTGTGGCCTGGCCCAGCCCAGACACAGCTTCTTCTCAGCAAGCCTCTCAGGCTGGCACCAAACTTGGGATCCTCCTGTGTCCACCTCCTTCAGCAAATCCTACCGACATGCACCACCACAACTGGCCTTGTGCAGCTCAGGCCTGAGCTGGGGACAGAAAAGCCATAGGCAAGTGGCTTTTTTTGTGAATTTGTGCCACAAATGTTGGGTCACCAGATGTAACACAAATCTTAAAAGGTTGCATAATAAAAAATACAGAGGCAGATATTGGGGTGAAAGCTGAAAGATCAGAGGAATGGAACAAGCCAGCCACAAGTTCTTACTGCTAGGAAATCCTCAGCTCAAGAGCAATTCCTCCTGCCTTATATACCTTTCTGTGTCCTGCCATATTACTTCTGAGATTAAAGGTGTGTGTCCTTCCCAAGTAAAGACATGAGATCTCAAGTGCTGGCTCTGTTCCCAGTGTGGCCTTGAACTCACAGAGCTCCAGATGGATCTCTGCCTCCCAAGTAGTAGGATTAAGGGTGTGTGCCACCTCTGCCTGACCTCTATGTCTAATCTAGTGGCTATCTCTGTCCTCTGATCCCCAAGCAAGTTTTATTTGTTAGAGCACAAACAAAATATCACCACATATGACATATCAGCCATCTCTATCCTCTGCCTCTTACAAGTTTCTAGAATGTTCCATTAGCTTCGGAGGATGTGGGGGATGGATGTTTGCTATAGGCAAGTTTACTAACATCTTTGTCTGAGGACCTACATTGGCTCATTCTCTGAACTTTGAACAATTATAAACCAATTATGTGTTAAATGTTAATTTTTCTCATTCATATGCTATAACCAATGAATCTAATATTTTGCTTAGTTTTTACTCTACTACACTGAAATGTTATAAAGAGACTTTGAAAATTAATTTATTTATAGAGATTTTAAGAGATATATTCTACCTGAAGATCCAGTCATCTTTCAGTGCACATACATGAAGTCCATGCATTGAGTCAATATTTGTGTAATTTTTAGTGTACTGTAGACATTATACTCATTTTAGGAATCCAAATATAAGAAATGAAAAAGACATGTTTATCTAATTATGAGCAAATTATTTAATTATGAGCAAATCCATGTTGAGAAACACAGCCTGAAACATTAACAACAGAAGAAAATGAACCTGGGAAATGACAAAAGACATAGACACAGGGGTTGCAGAGATTTTTCTTAATAAATTTATAATGTTGCACTGAGACTTTCATTTTTTATGTTGCTTGTGTGCCATCATTATCATTCGTCAGCTTAAGCCTGATAAAAATGGAAATCTCCATGTAATATTATAAATTTACTAACAAAATACTTGTTCAACAAGTGCCTGCTCTCTAGTATGCTATGTACATAAAGGCAATTGCAGAACACAGACCTGGAAACCAAATTTAAGAAAAAGAATAAAAAATAAAAAAAAAATAAATAGGAAAAGGGGCTGGAGAAATGGCTCAGAGGTTAAGAATCCTTGCTGCTCTTGCAGAGTACCTGGCTGGATTCAAATCCTAGCATCCACAGTGTGGTACACAATCATCTGTAACTCCAGCTTCATGGGATCTGACACCTAAGAATAAATAAATAATAACAAAGATGGAATAGCAAATGTTTGTTTTTTCTTTGTTTCATTTCTAATGTTTTATTTCTTGAAGTTGTAACATAATTACATCATTTCCCCCCCTTTCCTCTCTCAAACACTCCTCCCATATATCTCTCCTTGTTTCCTTTCAAATTCAGTCTCCCTTTTTCATTAATTGCTGTTACACACATATATGAATGTGTATATACATATATATTCCTGAATATCTAAATACAACCTGCTTCTTTGCAAAATAAACCCATCAGGAAACAGCTATAGGGAAGCTTTACCAAAGGAGTATGGGAAAAATTAGCATTGTAAGATAGAAGAATGTCAATTACTAATTTTTAAAAATATTTCTGTTTAATAATACGAATCTAGAAATTCATAGATTGTAATACACATATCTGTGATGAAATATTGATAAACAAATGATGACCATAGTATAAATTTGTTATGCCAGAGATGTAATTCTAAGTCACATTGTATATAGTTTAGGGCAGTTTATCTTTATTTTGATCACTGTCTATTAATATTTGTGTGGAGGCCCACAAAGGTTTCTTAGTGATATCTGAGCTTGCTTTACCCAGCAGGGCTGCATTAGAGGATTGCTTGACCATGTGTGTGGTTACATGGTGATTGGAAGGGTCTACACTTGGATGTGCTAAGGGGAGGTCTTTTGCTCCATCCTCCGGCATTCCTATAAAAGGAGCTTTAAAAGAGACAGGAGGGGCCAGTGGATATAGATACAAGCCCTCCCAAGGCTATCCCATGTGTCTATCTGTTTCTCTCACTTCTATCCTTCCATATAAATATTTCTTCCTCCTCCCTCTTCATGAGCACCCTGGGAAAAAAGTGGGAGTGGGCCTCCTACAGATGGAGCCAGGAACAGCAACCACGGACTTGGCAAAAGGCATTGGGAGCCCCATAGGAAGCAGTTGGGCATGTCTGGTTTTGTATTATAATAAAGATGGGGTATTCTATTCTGGAGAGTATAGATAAAGTAAGGTGGCTAAAAGAAATGCCTAAGTGAAAAGTAAGGCTGCAGGGAGTATCTCTCTCTGTCTAGGTTTCTTTCTTTCTTTTTTCTCTCTTAATTTCTATCTATAAAAATAAAGGAAATAATACAAGGTAGAATATAGGAATACAGTATAGAAAAAAACTTAGGGTAAGATAAGCAACAAGACAGAGGAACGATGTCCTTGATTGTCCAACCATGGGGCTATGAATGCAAACTCCTGGGTAAGAATTAGAGTCATGAAAAACAAAACAAAACAAAAAAACACCTTGAGGAAAATGGGCAGAGATTGATTACTGTGGAATCTTTTGGCTTGTGGATAGCTTAGCTTTAAGCCCTGAGTGGCAAGAAAAAAGAAAAAAAATTCCCTGAGGCAGACAAGGGAGGAATTGAAAGACTTAAAAAAACTTGGTAATCTTTCTCTCAAAAACTGAAAGCCTGTCAGGACTTTCCTTCTCAGATCTTTTTTCTTCCTATAATGGCAAAATTAGATTCACCTGGAAATAACATATATCAGAATGGAAAAAAATCACATGTAATTGTCCTAGAAAAAGCAAAAAACATCTTGAAATATGGCAAATCCTCTCTGGCAGTCCTACCCCGCCCCCCCCCTTCAAGCCAGTATTCTAAAAACAGCAGCCAGAATCCCCTGTGGCCAGAGACTATGCCCAAGAAAGTGCAGATGGAAAGCTGAGCAGGGACAGCTTCACCACAGGGTAGAGTTGCAGATGAGGTGGTGTGGGACCTGGGGAGGGGCTGCTGGCAATAAGGAAGCCTTGGAGGCTATGGGGTCCTCTCTGCAATGACAGAAAGCAGTGAGCAGAGGAACTGAGCCACAACTGAGGCATCAGGGACTCTGAGTCTTGGGGGAGGAGACAAGTGGGGACAAGTGGAAGATCTATTGGGGAAAAAAACTCTCTGAAAAAGCTCTTACAAGTCTGATTAGGGATGGGCAGTGGTGGCACACGCCTTTAATCCCAGCACTCAGGAGGCAGAGCCAGCTGGATCTCTGTGAGTTCAAGGCCAGCCTGGTCTACAGAGTGAGATCCAGGATAGGCACCAAAACAACACAGAGAAGCCGGGCGCTGGTGGCGCACACCGTTAATCCCAGCACTCGGGAGGCAGAGGCAAGCGGATCTCTGTGAGTTCGAGGCCAGCCTGGTCTCCAAAGCGAGTTCCAGGAAAGGCGCAAAGCTACACAGAGAAACCCTGTCTCGAAAAACCAAAAAAAAAAAAAAGTCTGATTAGGGAGGTGCATCTGTGAAACAGTAACGCCAGTGTCCTATTACAAGCTTAGGGAAGACAAAAAAAAACTTCCCATGGGAAAGCAGCAGCCCACATTTGGCCACAGCTGAGTTTGCTCCCAGACCAGAAAGTCAGATTGGGAAATATATTTCATAACAGTCTGATGGCATAGAGAAAGGCAGCTTGGGAAATGTAGTTTTTAACAGAGTGGCGGTAGGCAGGCCCAGAGAAAAGGCAGATAGACTGGGACAAAAAACTTTCAAAAGTTCCCCATATCAGAACAGCAAAATGCCAAAGGGAAATACTGCCAGTACTGCACTGCCCCAAATCTCTGCTCAAAACTTTTTTTTTCCCCAAGTGCTGCTAGAAAGCTTAGCTTTACCTCCCAAAATGAGAAATAGGTGATGCCTATCAGGAAGCAATTAATATGCTAATGATGCTTCTCAAGACATATTGAAACCCTTAAGAAAGCAAGGGAAAATAGTTCATACACTGGGAAATTACATTAGAAATGGAAAAAATTTATGGGCAAATAAAAAACTTGGGTCATGCTATAAGATACTAGAGGGGACAAATGAGGATAATCAGAGAAGTTCTTTGTCTTTTGAGTAGCAGCCATCAGTGAGTGATTCCTTTGCAAATCTAGTGGGAAAACAAGGAAGCATGTATTCAGAAAGGAGTGACTGCTTTGTAGATGGGAACCAAACTCCAGAAAATCCAGCTGTCTTACAAAACAGTCACTTCACTTGAAAGTTCCCTACAAGAAAACAATGCTTAATTAGAATGTGTGCTTAGTGAATGCACTGATGTTTGTGAGAATAGGAAAAATGTGCCAAGTACTGAAGGATGAAAAATTACAAGAACAGTCTGAGCTGAATGACTTATGATCAGAGTGTATCACAGCAACTAGGAAAATGGCATCAGGGGTTGAGAAGCTAGTGAATGAAGTGAAAATACTAAATGATGAAAATATTCTTCCTCAGAGTGAGCTAATGAAAGATATGTTTCATGGTAAATAAAACAACACATATATGTTCTTGACTCCTTTGGATAGTAGCAGTTTCTGTGAACGAATAACCTTATCAGAAATATTAGACTAATAAAAATCTATCAGAAACATTGGCATTGTTAAAAGAGCTCATGACAATCTTCAAGTGCAGCAAAAAATTAAGAAGGGGGAAAATTGTACCCTTAGTTACCAAATGAAGCTGGCTACCCACAGGAGTCTCATATCAAAGCTGACCATGAACTCCAAAATTTAGAAATGAAGCAGCTTTGAGTTTATTTTAACTGTGGTAACTCATGATTTGCAAACTCCCTGTCTTGTTGAAAGAAAATATAATATTTCTTATATATATTGAACATTATATTAAAATATAATGTTAAGAAATCTCTTCTAGATGTTTGCTAAAGTTTGTAAAGTAGTCCTATAGTGTTTGCTTTTGAATGTAAGATATTTCTGCTAAGAGAATCTTCTAGATATCTACTAAAGTTTGTAAAATAGTTCTATAGAGTTTCTTTTCAAATATAAATTTGTAAAAAATATAAATAAGTATAGTGATATTCATGTTAGCTGTAAATATATATAGTGATATTAGGAGATCTTTTCTAGATGTGTGTTAAAGTTTGTAAAATAATTCTATACAGTTTCCTTTTGAATATAAGTTTGTAAAATGTATAAATATGTACTAGAATTGTTTTTATTACTCTTATCAATATCCATCTGGTCCAGACAAATTGAGTAATATTAATTTTTAAAGGATAAACTAAATTAATCATATTAGAAGCATCTTAAAGTTTTTATTACTCTTTTACCTTCAAATATATTTGAACACTTTTTATGATAGCTCAAAATAAAATGGTCTCAGTGTCCCCTGAAAACTTAAGTTGTCATAATTAGGGGAACTTTTTCTGTCTTATTCCTTAAAGTTTCCACTCCTCTGTTTCTGTTCAGAAAGGGGTAGGCCTCCTATAAAGGGGTAGGCCTCCCACAATTGAGTTAGTCTGTACAAAAATTTTACTGCTGTGGTAGGAACACATGTATATATGAGCTATTTAAACAGCTAAAGACATTTTTATAATTAGAATTGGTTTCTGTTTACTCAAGTAGATACTTTGAAGTGTTTGGAAATGACTGTTTTCTCCTGGGAATCAAAATAGTCTCTTGAAAATTTTATTGAACATCTGTTTGGAGAGATTTTTGATTTAGAAAAAGGCTTGGTGCAGCTAAGGCTGCTGTAGTTACCTTAGACCCATTCCAGTAAGGATATTCCATCTTTATTATCCTCTACTCCTTTACTGGAAGGTGTGGCAGCTATGACGATCACTGCGTATGTTTGCAAGCTCTTAGTAGGGACATGTGTCACAGCTGAGGGGTGTGATGGATAGGGTTTAAAGGATATTATTGGACAGTGGGTGGTATCTTACCTGGGGTTCCTAGCACCAGTGTGGCCTCCAGTACAGCAGGAGTCTTATGTAGAGAGCATCAATCACCAAATTAATGAGTTCAGCATCCCAGCACTTTGTCTTAGACATCAGGCATATATCTATAGATCTAATTTTCACCCTTCTTATTCCTGGTCCCATTTTCTCTGCTTTTCTTTTTGCATTGCAAATTTTTGCAATATATGTTAATGCATGTTTCTGTGAAAAATTGAAAATCAAGCAGCTGAACTTACCCTAATGTCAAAAGATAAACTATCTTAAGGGTTTCTTTTTTTAATAAAATGAAAGAGAAAACACAATATATAAGATGTCTGACATACAGGAATATCAACCTGAAAAAGAAAGATTATTGATATCCATTTCTACACTTAAAAAATCCCTCCAATCTTATTTTTCCACACATAGATATTCTAGCAAAATAAGTAAAAATAAGAGAGAAAATACAAGTCATTTGTTTTAAAATTAGTCAAAATTAAAGAAATAAGAACTAAAGTGTCATTTTAAAGTAATGAATGCCACAAAATTTAGTTTGCTGAGCAAACAAAGAAAACTGAAAAACAATGACACAAAAGAGAAAATCAACAAATAAATGATACTGTGAAGAATGGGAAATTAGTTATATAATATTGAAAATAGAATGAATCAAGGATAAAACAAACAAACCAAAATCCTAGATCAGTATTCCTGTTTAGTAAAAAACTTGCAAGTAGATTCCAGAAGCATATTATGAAATGTAGTGTCCAAGCAACTTTCATTATGGACTACCAGAGAACCTCAAAAGAAGAGAATTGTTAGTCATTACAGACTACAAACAAGCCATCATCATCAACAACAACAACCACCACCAACAACAAAACACTCCAGCATATCAGCAGAAAAAATGTAGACTGATTAAACTCAGAACCTTTTCGTGACCTATAGCAACCTAGATAGAGAAGGGTCCTATTTCATAAAAAAAGGGTCACCTATTGGACACTCATTGCTAATATTCCAATATATGCTATCTTCAGTGCCATCTCAGTATCTTGAATCAATAAATGGGGACTTAACAAAGGCACTCAGAGACAGAAATCATGTGACCAAGTCAATAGACACAGAAAATCCAACCTTGCATGATGATGAAAATCAGAGGTCAGGGGTGGGGGAAATCTTCAATATAATACAGGAAATAGGCAAAATTTTTATTTAAAAGGTATATTTATTTTAGAATTTTATTCATGTTTATAGCAAAATGTAAAATATTTCCAGCATCTTGTGGTGGGAGCCTTAATGTACATGTTCCACTTACAACTCAGTACCCAGTGACATATTCTCAGCAGTCTAACTGCTACATGTCTCTTCAGTGACTTCTGCCCCTTGCAAAAGTAAGTTTTAATGTACTAATCAATCACTTACATCACAGAGAAAAATGAACCTGTGGTTCTAGCCTGAAGTAACATTGCTATTTAGAATAAAATGCATGAAAAATTTTCCTCTTGACATGGTTACAAAATATAGATAGAAACTCCTGTGAAAGCCATATTAACAAGTGGGATAGATAGCATTGAAATAAGACATAATGCAACATTAGGGAGATTTGCTTACTGAAGAAACAAAGTCATTGAGGATGAACAATTCACAATTTATTCTCCATTATACAACTTAGGAATTAAATTTAGATCAACATGTATGGTCATGGAATTTTGTGCAAGGACCATTCTCTATCATGTCCATAGTGCCAGAGTTTTATCATTATATGTTTCACACAGTAGCAGTCACACTGATAAAATAAACCAGGGGCTGGAGAGATGGCTCAGAGGTTAAGAGCACTGCTTGTTCTTCCAAAGGTCCTGAGTTCAATTCCCAGCAACCACATGGTGGCTCACAACCATCTGTAATGAGATCTGGTGCCCTCTTCTGGCCTGCAGGGATATGTGCAGACAGAACACTGTATACATAATAAATAAATCTTTAAAAAAAAATAAAATAAACCAGATGTCATTCAAATCACAGTACTAACTGCCAACCAATCAGCATGTACTTCAAACACTTGAAAATTACAAGTTGAATAGCAGTAATTTCTACATGAAGACAAAGAAAAGACTCAAATCTGCCTTTATTTCAGCTTTTCACCAATGCTACTCTGATCCTCTGCAGAAAAAGAAGAAGGAACCAGAAGATGAAGGTTCTTTTTTTTCTTTTATTAAGAAAAAAATTTCTATTCATTTTATACACCAATCAAAGATCCCCCTCTTCCCTCCTCCCACCCCAGCCTCCTCTTCCCAACCCCCCCACTGCCCTCCCACAAGAAGACAAGGCCTCCCATGAGGAGGCACATCCAGTAGAGGCAAGTCCAAGCCCTTCTCCCTGCCTCAAGGCTGTGCGAGGTGTCCCATTATAGGTAGTCAGCACCAAAAAGTCCCCTCTGGGACACCATGAAAAGACCAAACCTAAGAATAATAGGGATAGAAGAAGGAGAAGAATACCAACTCAAAGGCACAGAAAATATATTCAACAAAATCATAGAAGAAAACTTTCCTAACCTAAAGAAAGAAATACCTATGAAGATACAAGAAGCTTACAGAACACCAAATAGGCTGGACCCAAAAAGAAAGTCCTCTCGCCACATAATAATCAAAACATTAAACATACAGATCAAAGAAAAAATATTAAGATCTGCAAAGGAGAAAGACCAAGTAACATATAAAGGCAAACCTATCAGAATAACACCAGACTTCTCAATAGCGACTATGCAAGCTAGAAGGTCCTGGACAAATGTTATGCAGACACTAAGAGACCACGGATGCCAACCTAGACTATTATACCCAGCAAAACTCTCAATCACCATAGGCAGAGTAAACAAAATATTCCATGATAAAACCAGATTTAATCAATACCTATCCACAAACCCAGCCTTACAGAAAGCACTAGAAGGAAAAATCCAACCTAAAGAAGCTAAACACACCCATGAAAACTCAGGCAATAGATAAACCCACACCAACATCTGAAGAAATAGAAGGGACAAATTCCTGCCCAGAAAATGCATGACCTGTGAAAGCTGCTAAGAGTTTGTGGCAGATTCGGGGAGAAAGAAAGCCCCTACCTCCAAAGGCAGCTAGCAGAAGAGCAGAGCAGCCTGGGATGTCTGGGACTCTGCATCTGGGGGGAAGGGACCGTGCAGGGTGAGAGTGGAATCAGTGGGAGAGGGGTTTCTCTGAAGGAGCTGTGAAAGGGCTGTTGTGGGTGCTGACTATAAGCTCTAAACTTTAGAAATGATGTACGTACTTTCTGTCTAGTTAAGAGAATCTTTCTAATAGAGATAGCGATAATAATTAAGAGTAAGAAGTAGAAAAAGATGAAAATAAGATATGTGAGTTTGTAAAAATTCTGTCTTGTTAGATCTGTGTTAAGAAATCTTTAGGTGTTTACTAAGTTAAATATATGCTAATGGTAGCGCCATATAAGTTTGTAAAATAGATCCATAGAGTTCCTTTAAAAATATAAGCTTGCAAGAAGAATCTAAGGTAGTCCTAAAACATACAGTAATAAGCTTGTAAGAAGTAAAGATACTAGTTGTAAATGTAAGTTTAAATAAGAATTAAGATGATGGAATGAATATAAGAAGTATATAAGAAGTAATAAGAAATATATCTGCTAAAGTAGTTCCCCACAGCTGAGATCTGTGGAAAATCAATGCAATACAGAAAAACCTAAGCTAACGTCAAAAATAGTGTGGTTTACAATACTACTGTACCTAGAAAGGTCTCTGTCTGTGAGAACAAAAGTTGCAGAGATGCTTGTTTGAACTAAAATTATTAACTGCAAAAAGTTTTGGTTGTAAATCGTCTTTTCATATTTGGAAGTGAAAGCCTGATACCAGAATTTACTTTTTTTTTTTTGAACTTCTTGAACTTAATGAGAAAACTACAAAAAGATTTTGGTTATGGATTTATCATATTTGGAAGACTAGTATCAGAATTTATCATTTGAATTTTGAGACTTAAGAAATGAAATGCACAATAGAGATTTCATTGCAATGGGACAATTTCAAGTTTATAGTAATGACCTAGGAACTGTATGCTGGAACTGGGTTAAAAATGGAACTGTTTAAATGAAGAAATTTATTGTTTCTACCTTGACTCAAGGTGCAGTTTTGTGTATGCATATATGCTGGTGATTCATGTATTGTTCTATGTTAAAAATGCAATTGCTTTGTGGAAAAAAATAAATAAATAAACTTAAAAAAAAGTCCCCTCATGCACCAGGGATGGATTCTGATTCTACTACCATGGGGCTCATCAAGCAAATCAGGCTACACAACTGTTTCGCCATTCAGAGGGCCTAGTCCTGTCCCATGCAGGCTCCACAGCTGTTGATCCAACTTTCATGAGATTCCACTAGTTTGGTTTGGTCGTCTCTGCAGGTTTCCCCATTATGAACTTGATGCACTTGCTCATAGAATCCCTCTTCTTTTTCCTCAAATGAACTCCTGGAACTCTGCCTGGTGCCTGACTGTGGATCTCTGCATCTGCTTCCATCAGTCGCTGGAGAAAACTCTGTGATGACAGTTAGGGTATTCACCGGTCTGATCTCTGGGGCAAGCCAGTTCAGGCACCCCCTCCACTATTGCTAGTAGCCCAGGCTGGGGTCACCCTTGGGGATTCCTGGCAACCTCCCTAGCATGGGGTTTCTCTCTATCCCCATGATGTCTCTCTCTATCATGCTATCTTTTTCATTGCATTCCTCCTCCCTCCCTGTTCCAGCTCGACCATCCCATTCCCTTATGTTCTCATCCACCATCCTCTACCCTCCATTGCCCACCATTCATCCCCAGTTTACTCATGGAGATCTCATCTATTTCCCCTTCCCAGGGTGATCCATGTGTCCCACTTTGGCTCTTCCTTGTTAGCTACCTTCTCTGGAGTTGTAGGTTGTAGTCTGGTTATCCTTTGCTTTACATCTAGTATCCACTTATAATTGAGTACATACCATGTTTGTCCTTCTGAGTCTGAGTTACCTCACTCAGGATGATATTTTCTAGTTCCATCCATTTGCCTGCAGATTTCATGATGTCATTGTTTTTCTCTGCTGAGTAGTACTCCATTATGTATACATGCCACATTTTCTATATTCATTCTTCAGTAGTTTCCAGGTTCTGGCTATTATGAATAATGTTGCTATCAACATAGTTGACCATGTGTCCTTGTGGTATGATTGAGCATTCCTTTGGGTATATGCCCAAGAGTGGTATAGCTGGGAATTGGGGGAGATTGATTCCCAATTTTCTGAGAAACTGCCATATTGATTTCCAAAGTGGCTGTACAAGTTTTCATTCCCACCAACAGTGGAGGAGTGTTCCCCTTGCTCCACATCCTCTCCAACATAAGCTGTCTTCAGTGTTTTTGATCTTAGCCATTCTGACAGGTATAAGATGGTATCTCAGAGTCCTTTTGATTTGCATTTTCCTGATGATTAAGGATGTTGAGCAATTCCTTAAATGTCTTTGAGCCATTTGAGATTCTTCTGTTGAGAATTCTCTGTTTAGCTCTGTAGCCCATGTTTTATCTGGACTGTTAAGTATTTTGATGTCTAGTTTCTTGAGTTCTTTATATATTCTGATCTCTCTAGGACCTTTATCATGAAGGGGTGTTGGATTTTGTCAAAGGCTTTTCAGCATGTATTGAGATGATCATGTGGTTTTTTTTCTTTCAGTTTGTTTATATGGTGTATTACGTTGACAGATTTTCATATGTTGAACCATCCTTGCATCCTTGAGATGAAGCCTACTTGGTCATGGTGGATATTTTTTTCATGTGTTCTTAGATTCATTTTGCAAATATTTTATTGAGTATTTTTGCATCAGTGTTCATGAGGGAGATTGGTCTTTAATTCTCTTTCTTTGTTGCATCTTTGTGTGGTTTGACTATCAGGGTAACTGTAGCTTCATAAAAAGAGTTTGATTCCCAGGATAAAACAGTCATTTTAAATCATTTCAAAGTATCCACTCAAATAAACAAACCTATGTGAATTATAAAGACATTTTTAAAAACTAACTTGATTGTGGGAGGCTTATCCCTTTGTGGGAGGCCTACTTCTTTCTAAACAGAAACAGAAGGAGTGGAAACTTCTAGGAAGAAGACAGAAAAACTCCCCTAATTTTGACACCTTCAATTAAGTTTTCCAGAGGCTATAGAGATCATAAAACTATTCAAATATATCTGAAGGTAAAAGAGTAATTAAAAGCTTCAAGATGATTCTAATATGATTGATTTGGTTTATCTTTTAAAATTTAATGTTATCTAATTTGTCTGGACTAGACAGATATTGATGGAGTAATAAAAACAAATCTAGTATGAACTTACATTTAACATTTATACTTTTTACAAACTTACATTCAACATCTACACCTTTCACAGACCTACATTCTTTTACACCCTTCACAAACCCACATTCAGCATATACTTATTATACTTTTTACAAACTCACAGTCAAAAGGAAACTCTATAGAACTGTTTTACACACTTTATATTCAAAAGGAAACTCTATAGAACTATTTTATAAATTTTGACTCCTAGAAAGAATCTCTTAACAGAACTAACTTATATTCAAAAGCAAACTCTATAGGACTACTTTACAAACCTTAGCAAACATCTAGAAAAGATTTCTTAACTGAACCATTATATTATCTTTCAACAAGACAGAAAGTATGCAAATCATTTCTTTTTTTTAAATTTTATTTTACAATATGATTTAATTCTACATATCGACCGCGGATTCCCTTGTTCTCCCCGCTCCAGCCCCCCTCCCCTTCCCCCCAGCCCACCCCCCCTTCCCATCTCCTCCAGGGCAAAGACTCCCCCGAGGATTGAGATCAACCTGGTAGACTCAGTTCAAGCAGGTCCAGTCCCCTCCTCCCAGGCTGAGCCAAGCGACCCTGCATAAGCCCCAGGTTTCAAAGAGCCAACTCATGCACTGAGCACAGGAGTCCCACTGCCTGGATGCCTCCCAAACAGATCAAGCCAATCAACTATCTCACCTATTCAGAGGGCCTGATCCAGTTGGGGGCCCCTCAGCCATTGGTTCATAGTTCATGTGTTTCCATTCTTTGGCTATTTGTCCCTGTGCTTTATCCAACCTTGGTCTCAACAATTCTCGCTCATATAAACCCTCCTCTTTCTCACCAATCGGACTCCTGGAGCTCCACCCGGGATCTGGCCATGGATCTCTGCATCCATCCAGTTCCCTCAGTCATTGGATGGGGTTTCTATCATGACAATTAGGGTGTTTGGCCATCCTATCACCAGAGTAGGTCAGTTCGGGCTGTCTCTCGACCATTGCCAGCAGTCTATTGTGGGGGCATCTTTGTGGATTTCTGTGGGCCTCTCTAGCACTTTGCTTCTTCCTATTCTCACGTGGTCTTCATTTACCATGGTCTCCTATTCCTTGTTCAATTCTGAACATTTATGCCCCAAACACAAGGGCACCCACATATGTAAAAGAAACATTACTAAAGCTTAAACCACATATAAAAGCCCACACATTAATAGTGGGAGACCTCAACACCCCACTTTCACCACTGGACAGATCTCCCAAATCGAAACTTAACAGAGAAATAAAGGACTTAACTGATGTCATGACTCAAATGGACTTGATTGATATCTACAGAACATTCCATCCTAACAAAAAAGAATATACCTTCTTCTCAGCACCCCATGGAACCTTCTCTAAAATCAGCCACATACTTGGTCACAAAGCAAATCTCAACAGATACAAAACAATTGGAATAACCCCCTGTTTCCTATCAGACCACCATGGTTTAAAGTTAGATTTCAACAACAACAAAAACTACAGAAAACCTACAATCTCATGGAAACTGAATAATGCTCAACTGAATCACCAATGGGTTAAGGAAGAAATAAGAAAGAAATTAAAGACTTCCTAGAGATCAACGAAAATGAAGACACCACGTACCCAAACTTATGGGATACTATGAAAGCAGTGCTAAGAGGGAAATTCATAGCACTAAATGCCCACATAAAGAAGTTGGAGAAATCTCACACTAGTGACTTAACAGAACACCTGAAAGCTCTAGAACAAGAAGAAGCAAAGTCTCCCAGGAAGAATAGACGCCAGAAAATTATCAAAGCAAGAGCTGAAATCAATAAAATAGAAACAAAGAGAACAATACAAAAAAATCAATGAAACAAAGAGTTGGTTCTTTGAGAAAATCAACAAGATAGACAAGCCCTTATCCAAATTAACCAAAAGACAGAGAGAGAGCATCCAAATCAACAAAATCAGAAATTAAAAATGGGGACATAACAACAGACATTGAGGAAATCCAGAGAATCATCAGGTCATACTTCAAAAACCTCTACTCCACAAAACTGGAAAATCTAAAAGAAATGGATAATTTTCTGGATAAGTACCACATATCTAAGTTAAATCAAGACCAGATAAACTATTTAAATAGTCCAATAACCCCTAACGAAATAGAAACAGTCATTAAAAGTCTCCCAAGCAAAAAAAGCCCAGGACCAGATGGTTTCAGTGCAGAATTCTACCAGATCTTCAAAGAAGAGTTAATATCAATACTCTCTAAATTGTTCCACACAATAGAAACAGAAGGAACATTACCAAACTCCTTCTATGAGGCTACAATTACCTTGATTCCTAAACCAAACAAGGATACAACAAAGAAAGAGAACTACAGACCGATCTCTCTCATGAACATTGATGCAAAAATACTCAATAAAATACTGGCAAACAGACTCCAAGAACACATCAAAACAATTATCCACCATGATCAAGTAGGCTTCATCCCAGGGATGGAAGGGTGGTTCAACATACAAAAGTCCGTCAATGTAATACACCATATAAACAAACTGAAAGAAAAAAACCACATGATCATCTCACTAGATGCAGAAAAGGCATTTGACAAAATCCAACACCAGTTCATGATAAAGGTCTTGGAGCAATCAGGAATACAGGGAACATGCCTAAGCAAATCATTTGTAAACTTCAGAGTTTATAGTCTGCTTTGATATCATTCTGAAAGTTTTCTTGAGAGTTTGAAATCAGAGCCTAATTCACCTAAGATTGGCTGAGAGTAAAACTCCCCCCTTATTAATTTCTTAAAGCTGCTTTTTAAGATTACTATGAGATTTTAAAATGATGTCAATATTTCCCTCTTGTATTTTTTTCCAAGACAGGGTTTCTCTGTGTAGCTTTATGCCTTTCCTAGAACTCACTCTGTAGCCCAAGCTAGCCTCGAACTCACAGAGATCTGCCTACCTCTGCCTCTTGAGTGCTGGGATTAAAGGTGTGCACCACCACCACCCGGCTCCCTCATGTATTTTTAAGGGTAAGCTTTCTAACATCACTTGGAAAAGAAGTGATATTTTGAGCTGAAAAAACAAGAGTTTGGGTGCAGTGAAGTACCAGTACCTCTGTTACAGACTTCATTTCTCAAACTGCCTTTCTCTATCATCATGCTGTTACAAATGAACTATATTTCCCATACTGCTTTTCAGGTCTGGGAGAAGACTTCCACTCACAGGGTCTGTATTCATGCTTTTGCTTTTACCAGGGGAGATTTTTTTCTTCTGTAAGTTTGCATAGGACTCCTGCATTACCGTTTGAGAGGTCTTCTTTTCTTATTAGATTTTCCCATCTGACACTGTTCCCAGAATGAGTCACATCTGTCTGCATACACTCAGACAGGCATTTGTCTCCTGCCTTACTAGGTCAAAAAAGAAAATGAAAGTATTTGAAAGCTATTTCAGAAATGTCTTTTCTGTGATAGAAAAGAATATTTCAGAGAGATTTTTTTCATAGCCATGGATGCTGCATAGCCCCACATACTGACTCAGGGTTTGCAGTTGGGCAGGCAACTGTGACTATTCCTACCAACCTAGTTTGTATGGCCAAATTTACCCTGATTTTTTTATGCTAGCAGTTTTCCCTGAGTCCTGCACTGCCTCTACCTTGGCTCCACTCTTGAGGAATCTCCTTGACAACTGCAGGAACCCTAGTATCCCCTGAATGCACTCAAACTCAGAGTTGCTTGACCCCTGGCCCTTTGCTAATTGCTTCCCAATTTCTGGATAGAAACAAAGATACAATGCTAACAGTAAGAATCAGCAATGCTTCAGGTGATTTTTTCTATGCTAGGGCAGTTACAAGTGATTCTACCATTCTGATAGATGTTTCTTCCAGGTGAATGTAATTTTTTGCCCCTACAGAAAGAGAAAAAAAATCAGAGAAACAAAGGTCTGAAAAGCTTTTAGTTTTTTACAGCAAGATTACTAACTCCCCAAATTTCTCTTCTCTAAACTTTGACTTCATGGTTAAACAGAAACTAATTTTGATTGTAAGGTGTTGTAATAGTGTTTGCTGGCAGAGTGGAGGGTTTTGTTTTGTGTACATCCACTTCAGGGAAAAGTCCCCCCTGCATCTCAGGGCTTAATTCTAAGCTGTTTACAGGCCAAAAGCTTCCACAAGAATCTTTTCATGCCCCCTTTTTGGTTATCTTTGATAGATTTTCTCTGATTTGTTCCCAGGAGTTTGTGTTCATAGTCCCATAGTTGGAAATCAAGGACATAGTTCCTCTGTCTTGTTGCTTATCTTATCCTATTTTTTTAAACTATATTCCTAATCCAGTATTTCTATATTCTATCTTACTCTATTTTTTTAAGTTTTACAGATAGAAATTGAGAGAGAGAGAGAGAGAGAGAGAGAGAGAGAATAAAGAAACCTAGATATAGAGATATATCATGCAGCTTTTCTTTTCTTTTTCTTTTTCTTTTCTTTTTTTTTCTTTTTTTTTGAGACAGATTTTCTTTGTGTTGTTTTGGTGCCTGTCCTGGATCTTGCTTTGTAGACCAGGCTGGCCTCGAACTCACAGAGATCCACCTGGCCCTGTCTCCTGAGTGCTGGGATTAGAGGCATGCACTACCACTGCCTGCTTGCAGCTTCACTTTTCAACTTCAGCGTTCCAATGCCTAACTTCTGAAAATAGAATACCATGCCTTAATTTTTCAACATAACTGGACATGCCCAAACTTCTCGTGAGTCCCTCTCCTCCCTTTCACCAAGTCCCTGGTCCCTGTTCATGGGACTCACTTCTCCCTCCTCAAGAGTACTCTAAGGTAAAAATGGGAGAGGAGGGAGAAGTGAGACATATTTAAATAGAAATATAGAGACCAAAACACATGATAGCTCAGGAGGGCCTGCATCCTTATCCACCAGCCTCTTCTATCTCTTCTAAAGGGCTATTTATAGGAGAGCCAAGGGGTAGAGCAAAGGCCTCCTCTAGCTCAGCCAGGTGTAGAATCTTCCAATCACCTAGTAATTATGCACTTGTTTAAGCAATCCTCTAAGGCATTTCTGCTGGGTATAGCAAGCTCGATCTCATTAGGAAACCTTTGTGGGCCTCCATATATAGCCTCACCATGAAAAGTGTTCCTTCTTTTGAAAACCATCCTGATAATTGAATACCTACCATTGCATCAATGTAGCCACTGGCATGTCTTTTGTGACATGGGAAATCTCGTCAATTATGGGTCTGAGGTTCCTTTTCATCCACACATCTCAATGGGCACAGAAATTCAGTCCACACCAGAAAGGAATCACCAATCAAAAATACTATTAATGAAAATATTTACAAACCATGTAATAGCATGACAGAAGACAGGGACACAACAGTGAACATGTCTCACTTTCAGTAAGTTTATTCTTCTTGAGGCAGTAACACATGTGTGATGGTAAATGTTAAATAATGAGTAGTTATTATTTCTTATATGTTCAGGAAATATGGGCAGTGCCAACTACACACAGTTTGGAAGGATAAACTTCAAAGTAAGATTTGCTTAAGTAAATGTATCGCTGGTTGAAGATTGATGGTGTTATTTACATTTCCTGCAATCAATGTGATCTTTTTTTTTTTTTTTTTTACTTTTATTGATTCTTTGTGGATTTCACATCATACATTCCAATCCCACTTATCTCCCAGTCCCAATGTGACCATCCCCCCTCCCCCCAAAACAAAACAAAATTTAAAAGAAAAACCAAAAACCAAACAAACAAACAAAAAAATGCGAAGAAACACATTCTGGAAGCTGCGGTGTGACAGTGAGTCCCACAGTTTACCCATTAGTCCATCCATTTTTTTT
>CABHPP010124321.1:0-25000 GCA_902168425.1 Peromyscus attwateri
AAAAATGAAAAAAAACACAAATAGTTAAATGAGTTAAAGAATGCAGCAGGGTCTGAAAGAGAACTGGACAGGGATTACTGAAGACATTAGAAGTTCTAACGGTCAGTCACTGGCAGCCTTGGTAACAATAGATCAGATCATGTAGAGGAAAACCCACCCGAGTTTGAAGACCAATCTTTTGAATTGTTAGGGCCAAGACAGAAAGAACAAAAGAGAAGTAAAAAGGTAAAGAAAAAATGTAAGAGCTATGGGATACCCTTTAAAAAAAAATCAAATATTTGTTTCATTGGCACGGCTGAGGGAGAAGGGCTACAAGTTGGGGGTATAGAAGATCTCTTCAGCAAAATTACAGCAGGAAATTTCTCCAATCTTGAGAAAGTACCAAGTACCAGAAGCATTTAGAACCCCAAACACACATGACCATAGAAGTATGCCATCACAACATATTATTAAGTTGTTAAAAAGCATAGAACAAAGACAGATTACAATCTGCAAGAGAGAGATGTCAAGTAATATTTAAAGGCAAATACATCAGACAAACAGTAAATTCCTCAGGAGGAACTCTGAATTTCAGGAGGGCACAGAATGATATATTTAAGGCTCTAAGAGAAAACAACTACCAAGCAAGATTATTGAATACATCAAGGTTGTCCTTCACGACTGAAGGAGAAATAAAGACCTTCCAGAAAAAGGACAAATTAAGGGAGTTCATGACCTCTAGACCAGCATTACAAAATTCTATACCCAGAAAAGAATTTAGTAAATACCATTTTAAGAAATCCTAGTAGAAAAAGAGTTGAGTCAATGAGAAATAAGGAAAAAATATTACTAGCACAGTAGCCTGTGAAGTTTATAAGAAAAGAAGCAGTAAGCAAAATACAGTGAAAGCTACTAGAAGAAAATCAGAAGGAAATATAAATGAATATGCCCTCAGTGTTGAAACAGCACCTAGTTTTGTGAAAAACAAAGCACTACTAGGCATAAAGAGGAAATGTAGGCCCCGATGTAACAGTGGGTGACTTTAACACCAAGAATAGCTTTCTGTAACCCAAGAAAACACCCCAAGTTCATGTGAGAGCACAAAGGCTTCAGGTAGCCAAGAAACCTGAGCAAATCCATACTGGAGGCATAGTATTGGAGCCAAATAAGACACAGGGAAACACAGGATATTTGCACAGTCTGTATCCCTAGATAAGACTTCAAAAGTAAAGAGAGCAAGAGTCGACGGCCAGAATTACACTGAAAGGTTCTGCCCAACAAAGTAGATAATTTTCACTCTGCCAGCTTGCGGAAGGAAACGTTCTGTGGTGGTTTGAACAATAATGACTCTCAATGGGCTCAAATGTTTGAAACTTGGTCCCCAGTGGGGAGTGTTTAGGAATGATTAGGAAGTGTGGACTTGTTGGGGGAAATCTGTCACTGGGGAGGGCTTGAAGATTCAAAAAGCTCACGCTATTCCCACAGTGCTCTCTGCCTCCTAGTTGCTGATCAAGATGTGAGCTCTCAGCTATTCCTGTGACCACCCCTTTACTCTGCCATCATGGACTTTAACCCTTTGGAACCCTAAGCCCAATTAGACGCTTTCATATATATATGTGTGTGTGTGTGTGTGTGTGTGTGTGTGTGTGTATGTATATATATGTATATATGTATATACATGTATGTATATGTATATATACATGTATGTATATGTATATATGCATATATATGTGTGTAGATATATAACTTCTGATATATATACATATATGTGTGTTGTGTGTATATAGATATGTCACCTCTGACACTTGTTTCTACTTTATTATTAGGCAGCTGAACCAACTTCCCCTTACTGTCTTTGTGAAAAGCAGCCATTTGATCAGTTTGGGTGGTTTTGCTTTTGCTGTTTGTTCGTTTTGACAGGGTCTTGCTATAGCTCCCAGGCTGCTCCCAAAGTCCCGCCCTCCTACCGTGTCCTCTAGAGGGCCGAGATTATACTCATCCGCCATCATGTCCGGCTAGTTTCCTTTAGTCTTCAATACGGGCTCCTGTAATAGCCACCTTCCCACTCTTGTCTGACTGCCACTCGCTTCATACATTTTCTGCTTCCCCTAAATGTGGAAGGTGGAGAAGGGGCCAAGATATAGATGGTGACAGAGAATGAGAGGGGGTTCTTTTTTCAAAACAGTTCCTGTGCCCGCCCCCAGCACTGATAGTTTGGTACAGTCCACACCGTAGCATCCACAGGCTGGGCATGGTTGAATGAGCACTGGGCCTCGTCTGCCCCATAGATTATCCTGCCATCAACTTTAGGTCACAAACAAGTCATTGAACTTTCTAGTCTGAGCCTCTTGGGTGGGGACTGAGGAGAATACAGCTCTGCCCAGTGCATTAACATTCACCTTGCATGCTTAATATTGCCAAACTCAATGTGCTGCTCTTACAGCTTTTTCTGATTCTGCTTTAGAATTCCAGCTTGGAGTCTTGATCAAACTTTTTCACCTATGTCTAATCTTCTGGGCTCTTGTTATTTCAAAGATGAATTCAGACCCAACCAGTTGATCTTTTTTTTTTCACTCCCTCCCCAGCCCCACCCCGTTTCCTTAGTAGTAACAGTTACTTCCTCCTGATTTATTTTCCTTTCATTTCCGGTCATCTTTCCTCGCCCGCCAGTTTCTGAGGCATTATCTCAGTTGAAGTCACAGACATCATGGCCAGAGTATCCTGTTTGGACACCTCATTTAGCCTCTCAATCCCACCCATGGCATCATGGGAAAGCCTAAGTCTTGAAATCTGCCTGTCGCAGGGAACAGAATTCTTTTCTCTGGGGTGTCCTGTCCCTCGGTTCCCCTGTGGCTGAGACCATTTCCTCATATGCCTGTTTCTTCTGTGGGTCCCACTGTTTCTTCTTCGGGTCACTGACTGAACACTGGCTCGTGTTGTGGGGAGGGGTCGGTTAACTGCACTTTGACTTGTGTGTGTGGGATTAAAATTCCACCTCTTTTGATCAGGTTCCTTGAACACACCTACACGCCACACCGAAACAGATCCTTCAGCCACACTGCCAGTGTGCACACACCTGTTTACTGAGGTGGCCCTTCTACTAACTGGTTCACAAGCCCTGTCAGACCTCAGGACCTGCAAGGCTGTGCTTGCCTGAGGAGCAGCTGTTTTTGATTCACAAACACATAAACTGCAATGGACACAAATTTAGTGGCAAAAACTTAGACCACATTTTTGTCTGAAGGTGTGACCTGTACTGTGTTCCCCAAATTATTAATGTCCATGACTTCAGAATGTGGCTGTGTTTGGAGATAGGCCTTTCAGTGAGCAATTAAGTTAAAGTGAGATCAACTGTATGGACCCAAACCCAATCTGACTGGGTTCCTTAAAATAAAGAGATTAAGACATGTGAAGAGACCCATGACATGGATGCTAAGGACCAAACTCAGATCCTGTGAAGAGCAGGAAGCATTCCAACCCCACCCCACTCTACCCCACTCCCCGAGCATCTCCCCAGCCATTAAACAGTTTGGTTTTGTCTTTTAATGTGCAAAATATTCAAGGTCAATGAAGTCCCAAAGAAAACGAGAGAGCCACTACAATTAGAGAAACAAAGAAAGGGACATGGAACTTTAGGATGTCTGAGTAGAGATGAAATTCAGAGTCCACATGTGTACCTTGAAGGCATGTGGTATGTGGTCCGACGGGGTACATCCTCAACAGAAGATCTCATGCAGGATCTAGCTGCGGGCACTGGCAGAGGCAGGCTGCCTCAGGTCAGCATTTGTCAAGGGTGAGCAGATAAGGGTTCTGACACGAGCATGTTTGCAAGATGCACGTGATGGAAAAGAACTCGCAGAATATCCAGTACGTCGGCGGCTGAGATCAAGGAAACTCAGAAATGAGAGTCTTTGCAAAAATTAGCATCAAGGTGTGTGGTATAAAAATTACAAATAATATTGGCTTGGAGACAGTCTTATTATAATTTACTTTTGGGCAATGGGGGCAGGTCAGCTATCATTATAAACTTCAAAGTAAACTC
This sequence comes from Peromyscus attwateri, assembly GCA_902168425.1. Classification (NCBI taxonomy): domain Eukaryota; kingdom Metazoa; phylum Chordata; class Mammalia; order Rodentia; family Cricetidae; genus Peromyscus; species Peromyscus attwateri. The sequence continues at coordinate 4,022 of CABHPP010124321.1, forward strand.
ATCTTTAAACTAGGTCTGATTTCTAAATACAATGAGGGACAGAGAGCCACAACTGGCATGCTGCACAAAAGTGCCCTGCCTTCTTTTCCTAATATTTCCCCGGAGTCTTCAAGCTCGTTGTGTGTGATAATTCTGACCGGACTGTATTATACAGAGCCATGTCCTTTTCTTGCCTCCAGCTGTGGTAATGGGAAATAAACGAGGCTGATATTTACAACTCCATTTTCTTACTTGCTGGAATATTCTGTGATTTTGTTCTCTGATTGGATTCACAAAATTACTGGTTTGCTATTTTCAAGCTATTGAGTTCAGGTTGCAACTAGATCAGAATTTTTCAGCAGGGGTGGCCCACAGGAGCAACACCTTCCTGAGGTATGATTCCCACATCACTGTCACTGAGTTCCAGTCACAAAGGGCAACCTTGGGTTTGGGGTGGGAGGGTTTGCTTGTTGGTTTGTTTGTTTGTTCCTCCTTTAGATCTCAGAACTCAGTCACACATATTTATTACACCTAATGAGAAAGAGTAATTGAAAAGTAACTTTGAGAAACAAGATACCATGCACGTTCACCCAAAGAACTCTTGAGGAAGTTTATGCTTCTTCCAAAAATGTTATAATGATGTTAGGTAAAAGAGTGATTGATATGTGTCATTCTGTGATATGCTGAAAACTTGTACACTAAGCACCATAGATAAGAACATATTAGAATATCTGTAAATATGATGCATTAAGGGTTTTTTATTAGTGTTACTATGCCAATCTTAGGCTTGCTAACTCTTTGAAGTGTATGTGTCTTTTCTTACCACTGATTTCACATTAAAATCTGATGGGAAAACAAATGTAAACTTAGAGACTGAGTTCCAAATTGAAAAGAAGTGGGGATGCTGTCTTTTCACCTCCTCCAAAGCGCAGGTCTTGCCTGGTCCACTGCCCACTAGAGAACACAGGTACTTTTATTAGTGTTTGGAGGCTGCCTATATTCCCATCTTCTAAGGAGCTCTCTAGGTTTCCTTGAAGTGTGGAGTAGTGTCAGTTCACCTCAAAGATCACTAGGACCAGTAGCAAAAAAGTCCAGCAGCCACTGTCTGGTACATGTAACTATACTCAGAAACAAATTGCATTCATTTTGTTGGCCATTCTTAGGTCTTCCTGAGTAGTGTGACCTTTACAATGTCTTTAGTGACTAGACTGGAAAAACCAGCTACATCGCACAGACGACATTTAACATATTGTTTTATTTAGCGTTTGGTGCAGTCTCTGGGACACATTTAAAATGGTGCCACTAGTTGCATTTAGAAATCCATTTCCCTTTTGAAAGCACCCATACCGTGGGTTACTCTTTTTAGTCTGTTCTTTGCTCCATTTCCCATTCCTACGTACAGCTAGTTTTAAATTTTAAGCCATTGTTTTCCATGAAATACAATACAAAAGACATTTATTTCACATTCTTTAGTAAAACACTTCAGTCACATACATTAAAACTGGTTTTCCCCGAAGTGTAAAAAAATGAAAGGTGTAATTCTGAGGCGATGATATTTCCTTTAACTCTTAGAGTTTTGAGTCTATTGCTTACTCTTCATTTTCCAAAGTTTGTGGTTCAGTTGACAGAAATTGCATTGAAAGACACAAATTGTTTTCTATAAGTTCCCCACAGCTCCACAGTGAGCCATCCCAACAGAACCACATTTCCTTGGGTTAATTTTTCTATTGTTGTTGGAAGAAATGGGTAAAATAAGACTGAGGAGTCAAAACCATTAAAACTAGTGTTACTGAGTCATAAATCTTAGAATGTATTTCCAGAATATTTTTCAAGAAATATCAGTGCCAATTTAACAAAAAAGGGAGGATGGAGTGTACCCTCACATGCCTTCATAATATGAAAGGATTAGTAACAGTACCCTTTCCTTCTTTCCTTAATTCCACCCCCTCCTTTCTTTTTTGAGTCAAAGCTTCACTAAGTATCCCAGGTTGGCCTTGAACGTGTGGCCCTCCTGCCTTAGCCACCGAGTACTGTTTTACCATCATGCCCCACCACACCCAGGGTCAAACAGGTCAATAGTATGGTTTCTGTGCCCGACTTTCTGACACCAAACTCCTTGTCTCGTAGCCCTGGTCAGATGGTGATGTGTTTTAAATGAAGAGGGCTTATAGTCTATTGTTGCTACTTACACTGCGGAGTCAGGCACACACACCTCTGAGACTTGACGGGAGAATGTGAGTGAACCTTCAGGACAGGTGTGTTTTATTCCTAATTTTCCTCCCTTCTTTCCAGTCTGCCTCCAGCTGCACAGTAAGTCCTCATTCAGTGTTTGTTCCCTGAATGAATCGATCTCGCCTTGGACATCACAGGCAAATACCTGGAGCTTTCTCCTTAACTTGAGCTATACACATATTTTTCTCCCACCGAGATTTTACCCAAATTTTACATTTTCCTAATGCGGTGATTAAATTCAAAATTCTAAAACTCTTTGAGGGATCTGGGAGATGGCTCAGCAGTTCAGAACGCTGGTTGAACACACAGAGGACCCAGGTTCAGTTCTCAGCACCCATGTGGTGTTTCAAAATTGTTTATAATTCCAGTTCCAGAGGATCCAGTGTCCTTCTCTGGCTTTCTAGCACATGCAAGTGGGGTTCACAGACATACATGCAGGCAAAACACTTCTACACAGAAAAGAAACGTAGACAATAAAAATTTAAAACCCCTTTGGAAACATTTTAGATTTTGAAGAATGACTTCTCCCATTTCCAGACTTTACAGTAAACACCCCAGTGGGCTTTGGCAGGCTACTCCTGACGCTTGGTGTAGTACTCACCCTGTCCATTTTTATGCTGCATCATGAGGACCAGGTAAGATGAGGGATGTCATGTTCAGAGATGTTCTGGGGCTGGGAGGATGGCTCAGTTGGTCAAGTACTTACATAACCAAGTGCAAATTATGGCCTCGGGGGTCAAATGTCAAAGTCAAGATGGACCAGCATAAGAACAGTGTGGTAAGTCTGTAGAAAGCTCTTATGTTTCCAGAAGGTAAGGCCTTTGATATTGACAGGAAACAAATCAGAACTCCATAGGAAACTGACTTCAGTTTTGTCTGTAGCTCATGTGTTCTATTCCTTGAATGACAACACTAATATTTTATTAATATGAAAACACTAATGCCATATATATTGCAAAGTACTACAGTTCCCAGGGGCTGAAATAATCCTGGGAGTCACTCGGTCGAGTGAACACTTTATGGTCAGTCCATCTGGGAAGGGTTAGGGTAAGGGTTAGGTTAGGGTTAGGTTAGGTTAGGGTTAGGGTTAGGTTAGGGTTAGGGTTAGGTTAGGGTTAGGTTAGGTTAGGGTTAGAGTTAGGGTTAGGGTTAGGTTTAGGTTAGGGTTAGGCACCTAAGCTAGGGTTAGGCACCTAATCACCCAAGGCAATGGCCCCAGTCAGCATGTGTAGCAAGAAAATTAAACTGAGTCTTAGGTAGTTGTTTGGTTCATGACAATTGTGTGCATTAAATTCAAAGATTAGTCAACACAAATGCAAACCCACAGACTTACATTCCTCTAGCCGTGCAAAGTATAACAAATGCATTTCATTATCAATATCAGTGATGTGACATTGACCTTGACGTCCCTGTCCAGTCAGCTGACTAGCATACTCCTGCATGGATAATTTCCTGATAAAGGTGTGCTGAAATACAGCCTGAACACTGTATTTGCATGTGTATAAAACCTAATAGGTCTTATGTCTATTATGTTCCAGGTAAATTTTATATTTTTGTAAATATAAAATACATTTATTAAGAGTAACTTTATAGTGATTTGATGCTTTGTTCTTTCAGAAGTAATTAATATATTTTGTATATTTCAATATTAGAAGAATTTATGGCACTTAAACTTTTGGAAGAGTATTGGAAAATGTAAAGGCCAATTTCTGCTCTGAGGATACTCACGCTTCAGTGGGAGCTTGAAGGGGTGGGACTCCCCATCTCCCTTAACAGTTCCCACTTAAAACTGTGAGATCAAAAGGAAAGGAAGGGTCAGAACCAGGGAACACCGCTCTCTGGCTGGTCACTTGCCTGGTCCTGAGATTGGTCACTAGGACCACGGAAAGGAAGGAGGGAGGGAGGGAGAGGGGAAAGAAGTCACAGAATTGAGACTCAAAGCAATCTGCACATTTTTAGGCCAAAGTTGCTTTTCTCTTAATTACCAGAACTTTCCCCATTTCCTTTTTAGAAATGTATACAAATGAGATGTGAACAATCAGTAAGTATTTTCTTAATTCCCTCCAGAAAAACCTTAAAAGAGACCACGATGGTGAACCGAAAAGGCTGCTTCCCTCACACCACGGGTAAAAGCCACAGAAAACATTGGTTATAACATGAATTTCTGGAATTATAAGCATTTGAGTTTATTTTGCAGTAGAATGTGTCTCTGAAATTGCTCAGAAATCAAAAGTAAGAGGCTAAGCTCCCCCATTGAATACCTCCAAGTACTCGATTAGCTGGTAAAATGAGAATCACACTTTTCATAGCTGTTGAACGTGTGGGAACATGTGGATATATCCCCAAGGCTTGGGAGTGATGTAGATTTTACCACTTCCTTTAATGGTGTAATTTCATATTTCTGACATGAGTAAAATAAGCCCCCTAACAAAAACCATTTGCTTTTAAGCAAATCCAGCCTGTTTTCAGAGATTGGTGTGTGCCTCTCACACCTGACTTCTCGCAAACGGCAATAACAACCCTGGTTAATTTTCTTCAGCCCCCAGTAGTCTGCCCCCAAAGCTCATGACTTGTGAAGGCACCTGAGTGTATTGTGTTACATCTCTGACTGCCAGCCTGGATTCTCCCTCCCAGTGCGTGTGCTCTGTAGACTGAAAGTCTGTCTCTCTGAGTACAGAGTCAGTTCTTCCCTCCCCGTCTCCCTCCGTCCTTCCTCCCAACTTCCTTCCTTCCCTTCCTCCTTCCCTCCTACCCTCTGCTCTTCTGTCCTCTCTTCCTTCCTTCCATCCGTCTTTCCTTCCTCTCTCCTATCTTTTCTTCCTCTTCCTTTTCTCCCCCCTCCCTTTCTTCCTTCCTTTCTCTCTCCCTCCTTCCGTGCTCCATTCCTCTTCTCTCTCGTCTCTTTCTTTTCAACATTAAGAGTCATTAGGACTGTCTAGACTTTTGTCATAACAGTCTGCGCGTTTCAGAATGGATGTTTTTCAGAAGCGATGTTTTGTTAAAGTTTCAGCCTTGATTGTAATCATTTTGATCCCTGCTTTCTGTACTGTCTGGCATTCAGCCCTCATACGAAAGACACAAAACCAGGTCTTTTGGGTTGTTTTTTTTTATTTTTATTTGCAAGGTGAGTTTGGGTCCATCTGAACTTGTTAGATTCAAAACATCTTTCACAGGAAGATATGAACTTTTTTCAGATGGCATATAAGTAAATTGAGGGAAATGGGATTGGCTTCCCCTTTGCAGGTGAATTTGCCCAGAGAGCAGATGGCTGGAAGGCGTCGATGTGAACAGCTGACATGGGGGCCAGTGTCCTGAGTTTCTCCAGTTGCTTCACCTGTCTGTGGCTGTAACAGTTTCTTTTATCTTTACTCACGTGCATGTTCAGTTACCATGTGTACTTCGAGCTTCTCTCATAAGCCAGTCTCAACACGGATCAGGAGCAGGGGACGGGTGAACTGCTCTTGATGACGGTCACTCCACTTTGCACACTGGAGCTTCAGGTGGCACTTGCACACTCACTCTATATAAAAGGACACACATCCATCCGACACTCTGCATGTCTTCAGTCACCCATCCCACCTGGGCTGCAGGGTAAGTCCCTAGGAGTCACAGCATCATTGTGTGACATCTTGTAACCATGGTGACCACACATTTGATATGGTCTGGTAGCTCTTGTGTAATGTAGTCCATTCTGAGTCTTTGTCATTTTTCTTAGTATATATTCACTGTGCAAACTAATGGTTTGCATTATAACACCCCCATCCATGCATGTAGTGTACTTGGGTCATATTTACCCTAATGCTCTATCTTAGGTATGTCCCTTTCTCCTCCCACATCCCAAATGACCTACCCCACTTCATAAGTACACTTTAACCAACATTATTAACTGTTCAAATTAATAGTTCCAGAATGTGAAATCCTTCCTCTCCCTCAGAAACATCAGACTACAAGGGTTCCAGTGTCTCTTCAGGAATCCTACACCCGAGGTGGGACAAAATCAAGAAGACCACATGCAGGCAAGGTGTGTCAGAAGCATCTTAGAGATGGACACAGCTTGGCCCTCCCTCACCTTTGAGTGAATTTGGCCTTCCTGTTCTCTGAGCCTTAGCTTGCCAGTCTGTCAATATGGGATACCTACCCTTGTTTTAATTACTGGTTAGGGCATTGATTTAAAAAACAAACAAACAAACAAACAAACAAACAAACAAACAGATCAGTGCACACTTAGGGCAATCACTGTTTTGATGCAATAAAGTCGTGTTAAGCTATGAAGAACATGAAAGTCCTGTTCTCCAGAGAATGTAACAGCAGACAGACACTGCCTCTCAAGGAAAGTGAAGCCTCAGCCACTGCCGCATTAGCCAGGCGACACGTCGCACACTCACAGGAAATGCAATGCTAAGTCAAGTTACAACCCCATCAGTTGCTAAAATGTCATTTTTAAACAAATAATAAAGGAATAAACCTTGAGCCACAGGGAAGTAGGTGTTCTTAGTTAGGGGACCTCGGATAGGATTAATATTCTATTTCTTCCATGCATGAGTGGCGGTTAAATGTCGTGATAACCCCCTGCCACATGCAAACACACACCCTTGCAGTGAGTCCAGCCGCTTGGTTACAGGTGTACCCTATCAGAAACTCTTTATGCATTCAGACCAGCAACAGAATTGGCTCCAGCTGACACCCAGTCCCCAGTGCCTCCTGCAGAATTCTGCAAGACCTTCACGGGGCATTTCAATAGCAAAGAAGCTCATGGGAGCACTTGTTAACGTCTTGCTCCACTTCACAGAAAAATTGATTCTTTCATGAGGTCAAATTATTTTTGTATTTTTTTTCCTTTTTTCATGCACAGTGACTCCATTCTGTCACCTGGTCAGTTCCTTTAAGAAAAACTCAGTTCGGGGAGCTGGCTCTTACTATCTCCTGCCCCCAATGCATGGCGCAAAGACCGTTGAATTCTTAAGGAGAGAGTCACTTGAGTGTGACCTATTGTGTGAGCCTGGGTGCTTTCATATCAAGCACCGGGAGCTAACGAGGTCTTTAATTCAGACTGATAACTTACATCGAAACTTACAGCACCCACTGTCTTTTCCAATCAGCTCAACTATTCCCAAATCTCTGTGCTCAGTTCTACATAACACAAATTCTTTAGCTAATGGTTCTAAAAACGATGTCTAGACCAGTTCAATGGCTCATAGGAAGATTGTCATTCAGCTAAAATGATTTTGCAGTATTTGTACACTGGTTGCTGTAATGACATTTTGCCTAATGTGGACTCATAGCCAGCATGGGTCTGTATTCATCCTGGAGCAGGGTTATTGAGTGGTTTAGTACAGAAAGCATCATAGTTCCCATATTATACCTCAGAGGACACGTTTGAGGCTGTGCTCCAGCCCTTGATGTATGGATTTGCTGGTGAAACAACATCCTCCATGTAGGAAAGAAGTGTTAAGACATACAACCAGTACTACATGCATGCCATGACTTCTCACAGGGCACAGCTGAGCCTTTCAAATGCTAGAAGATGAACAGAATGATATAAAAAATCAAAAGAAAAGTAACGAGCACGTGTTTGTATGAGAGATGCTTGCACTTGTTTGGAGGCTGGGGAGATGACTCCATTGGTAAAGCCCTTACCCAGCAAGCACAGGGACCTAAATTCAATCCCCAGAAGCAGTATAAAAAGCTAGATGCAGTGGTGCGCACTTGTAATCCCAGCCCTAGGGTGGCAGAAACAAGAGGAGCTAGGGCCCACCGGCCAGCCAGCCCAGCCAACTTGGGGAGTGCCAGGCGGTGGAGGACCCTGTGTCAAAACACAATTTGGGCATCCTGTGAGGAAGACAACTGAGGTTGTCCTTTGGCCTCACACACACACATGAACATGCACACACGTGAACAGGAACACATATACGCAAATCTTACTGAATCCTGAACATGCACAGGCAATATCTATTTCTTTTTCACCCCCTTCTAAGACTGTGAGTCTTGGTGAGAAAGAGCTGCCCAAAGTTCCAAAACCAGAAAGTAACAAAGTGGAGATTCAGTCCATTTAGTGTCTACGATCAAGAAGACAGTAACCACAGCCACCTACAGCCTGCCGGCTCTGTGTGGCTGTAACCAGGACCTCCGTTTAGGAGCCCTGGAAGTTGAGGCAGAGCTGGGGGGAGCTGGGTCTAAGGCAGCACACAGTCCTTACAGCAGACAGCTTGACCCAGAAGCAATTGCTGCAAATGTGTGTTTCCTGACATCGAAGCTCCTTGCCAAACTGTGCCCCGAAGCTATTTCTACAACATGATCATTTGCTATGGACATGACAGCTGAGACTCAGGAAAAACACGTGGTATGTGAAGTTGGGGGAGTTCATGGGCTTCCTTTAGGGCTTTTAGTGTGTAAAGCCTTCACGAGCCAAATTTGTCTTTGGTCAGAGGCTGGGTATGGTGTGATCTTAAGGTTCGAACTGGTTGAATTGGGTAGGAACTTGATGAAATACACACTTAGAGAGGTCCTCTGATTTTGGTGACCTATTTGCAAAACCTCTTGGAAAGGCCACATAGGCCAGACTGTGAACAAAAGTACCCCAGCCAAGACGTAGTGAGCACCTCTCCAGGCAGGGACTCAGGTTAATGTTACTCAGCAAGGCTGAGAACTGGGAAAATTTGTGTCTATTGTCTAACCCACAAGAAACAAAATAATTAAAATAAAGGAATTTTTAAATTTCCCTGTAAAACAACTCAGCAATTACATACCTGGGGTAAATATAGCCTGTGTCTAATGATTCTTGCAACTCTGAAAGAATTCTCCAACATGCTAAGCTGGACAGAGAGTTCGGCCGTGGTTTTCCTTAGAATAAGTGTGTGCCGCCCCTTCAATGGGGCTCAGTTCCGTTTGGTGCGGCCTTCTTCTCAGCTCCACGTTCTCTGCTAATGGCTCCAGGCAGCCCTTCCAAGGCTCCCTCTATTTCAGGCAAATTCTGAAATTGACAAGTGGGGAAGCGGGGTGGCTGTGGGGCAGCTGTGAATGCTGATTCTCAAATGTTTGTTAGATGGTCAACTCAACACCAACCTCCCATTGTTTCTTCACCAAGAAGATGGGTTAGCGAGCAACTTCCCCAGAAGCAGATCACAGTTGGAGTTTGTTCATTTCCATGTCTGAAGGGCTGCGACTGTCACTCACTCAGAGGCAGAGCCCTAGTCCAGCTTAAGCAGGGTCCTGGGTTTGATCCCCACACCAGAAATAGTTAGGTGTGTGTCGTTATTTTGTGCATATACTATACAGATGCATATATACACACATACATGAACAGTCCTGGAAGCAAGTTCTGACCGCTGGAGTTCAGAAGGGTGCTGCTCCCCTGGGCTTCCAAAAAGCTTAGTGTCACTGAGCTCTGTAGCATCAAAACCTGTTGGAGTGCTACCTGTACTGCTGTGGGCCTGTTCTTGCTGTTGAGACCTCAGCTGAAATCTGACGCCTAAGAAGCCATTTTGCACTTGTCCCTGAGTAACACCGCATTGAATTCTCTCAGAGAACACTCAGATTTTCCTAAAGACTTCTCAACACATGCTGGGCTTTCTGTCACGACCCCACAATTACCACAGCTCTTTGTGGCTACTAAAGGCAAAAATCCCATCTGTCTCGTTCATCACCCTTACGGGCATCTGTTTACACCTTTTCTCCACGGTAAAGTTAAACAATATTTACAGTGATAGCTCTAGCTCTGTGTCCTTTCTCACTTAGCTTCTACGTTCCCTGTTAGAGTCTCCTGATGGTCCTGAGAGTTGGGAAAAGTGGCATGAACTTGCTGAACACAGACCCCGACGGGGCCAGATTCCTGCATTCACGCCTTTATGTGTTCTCCTCCCACACTGAGTGGTGTGAAATAGGATGAGGGGCATTCCAAAAACTGATTCTGAAGTGGCAGGGGCTTCTGCTTCAGCTTATTGGTCAGCCCCACGAGGGGATGCCAACTGCCCTGTCATGAGGAAGCCCAAGCAGCTCTGTGAGGAGATCAGCATGGGAGGAACTGAAACTGGCTGCCTGTAGCCCATAGCAACATCGCTCCTAAAGCGGCCCCAGCCCAGCTTCTCGTGACCATAGCCTGGACCACCATACAACCTCACAACAGACCCTAAAAGTAAAGCATTGGTCTGTCTAAGGCACTCCTGAGTTCTGACTTGCAGAAACCGACGTCATCAGTGTGTGCTAGTTTAAAACAAGGTGTGCGGAGGAAACTGCTTACACAATAATAGTGAATTAATCCTCCGAATGTCAAAGGCGATGGCGATTCCCTCATCCCGCTTTCCTTTCCCAGCCACCTGTCCCAACTGCCCTGACTTGGGCTAAGGAAATTGAGGTGAATGTGTACAGTAAATGCAGGGCAGATTACAACGCATCGTACGCACTCAGGACTGCTCCCTCTTGCCACAGCCTCCTCTCACAGATTAACTGGGGCGCACTCTGTCTACCCGACTCCTACCCTCTGCTCTAGTAATATTATTTCACTTCAGTCTCTCCATTCTACTATCTTTTTGTGTGTGTGGGGGGGGGGGGGATTCGAGACAGGGTTTCTCTGTGTAGTCCTGGCTGTCCTGGAACTCACTATGTAGACCAGGCTGGCCTCGAACTCACAGAGATCTGCCTGTCTCTGTCTCCCAAATGCTGGATTAAAGGCATGCACTGCCGCTGCCCAGCTCCCATTCTACAATCTTTAGGTCTAATAGCAAACACCCTCACCATGTATCAATGATGACACAATATTATTTGAGAAGGAACATACCAAGGTCATCACACACCCATTATACGAAAAGACCTTTGTTATGGAATAATTCTATTCATTGTATATGAAGTCTTCTTCTTCATAGGATTTTTCTGAGCTTTTTACCACTTCAGCCAATCGTCTTAAAGGAAAGAGGCCAACGGGGCATCCTGGTGGTGTGTGCCTGTTGTGTTGGTTAGCACTGATTGTCAACTTGACAGACTCTGGACTCACTTAGGAGACGGGCCCCTGGCATGTCTGCAGAGTATGATCTGCATTGTGTTAACTGACAGAGGTAGATCCATCTTAATTTGGAATGGAATCATTCCCTGGGCAGAGAATTCTAGACTAAGTGAAACAGAGAAAATGAGTCAAGTATTCATTTGTGGCTCTCGGTTCTTGACTATAAATACAACGGCCGCCACCATAAGGAATTGCAACCTAGAACTGTGAAGGTAATAAACCCTGTCTCTCTTACACCGCTTTTGTCAAACTATTTTATCTTAACCGTGAGAGTAACTACGACGGCTTTCATACTAGGTTCTCAGACAAAGGAAGGAGCTGGGGAGATGGCTCGGTCAGGAAGAGTGCTGGCTGCCAAGCTTGATCGCCGGAGCCCAGTCCCTGGGCCCCACGAGGCTGAAGGCAAGAACTGACTCCCAAAGGAGTCTTTTAACCTCCACACGTGTGTGCATAAACACACACACACATACACACACACAAATAAAATGTAATTTAGAAGGAGAAAAGGTGGTGAGTTGGAGACTAGGCTGGGGAACAAATGAGACCCTATATTTAAAAATAAATTATTTCAGTGATGGTTCAGTACTGATGGTGTACCAGAAGCCAGAGGCCTTGAACTTGACCCACAACTCATTGCAATGAACGTTTGAGAGCAAAGCTGTTTGGGCAAAATGGTGTAACTGGGTGACACAGCACAGCTCCCAGGTCACTACCACAAATGAATGTGTGATGGAGGAGCAAAATGCTTTGTTTTGTTTTTATTTTCATCTTCTTTTGTGGAGGGAGGCCATATGGGTGGAGAGAGGATATGGAGGAACTGGGACGTGAGTGGGATTAGGTGCATGATGTGAAATACCCAAAGAATCAACAACAACAAACAACAAAAAATGAGGATTAATTAATTAATTAAAAGACAAGGCTGCATAGTGAATTCCATTCTCTTTCAAAATATGAAATAGGAAGAGAAAGAGAAGAGGCGAAGGGGCTGGCAGGATGCAGCTGCCCCCTTCCAAAGTCAACTGTTAAATCTTGATATCAAGACCAAAATGGCTCCAGGGCTACATCCACGGGCCTCTGGAAATCCTTTACATTAAACTTTATATGGACGTGTTTGAACAGACTGAAATCACAAACTCACTTAAGGACACTCGCGGTAGGAGGTCAAGGGTGCAGTAGAGGCAGGAAGGACAGAGTTTAACGTGAGATCAGGCCCTTCAAGGACAGTATGTTCTCATTGGGCCGGCCTCAAATGCCATTTGCAAATCTACTCAATGGAAACCTGCGCAGAGTTGTGTTTATTCATTAGTGCACCGAATAATACTGACCGTGAACTTGCCTTGGAAAAGGCAAGGGAATCTGCCATTCCCTGTTTTTGAATCTGCACTGCCAGCCTAGCATTGCCTCACACCAACACCACAGCCAAATCTCCAGGTCTCTCCAACTCCTCACACCCTCTCTGCATGAAGTTCCTCAGAGAGGCCCCTTAAGGCAACCACGTAAGCTCGGCTTGTGCTCTCCCATGTACCCAGAAGTTGGCTCAATTATGTGGGCTTATGGAGAATGGCTCTTGAATGTTCCTCAGCAGAAAATGGTAAAACTATGGAGGCTTCCCAGCTGCCTCTCTCCATCACAGGAGGTGGATCTTGAATGAAGACACAGATTCACTGTTTACAAAGGCATGCTTGCTCTCTCCCAGGAACAGGATTCCCCAGAGAGGATGGACAGGGGAAGGGATCTCACTCAGTCACTGCATCCTGCCTCACCTTCATGATTTCCAGATAGCTTCCAAAAGAGAAGTATTGCCATGTTCTCTCAAGAAAAGACTCCCATACACCACGTGATCTACAGGCACTTACTTTGCCCACCTCATGGGGCTACAACTGGCTGAATACCTTGTGTGTGAGGAGGACATATATGAAATGGATTTCAGCAGCTGAGTTTCCCAAGAGAAGCCCTAGCTGGCAAAAGTGGAGCACCACTAACAGTCATGGCTGTCCTACAAATTTCAGCTGCAGTCCTTTAGAAGATTCATTCTTAGTTTGTAAAACAGGCTCCCAAGTGCTTCTAAAGACTAAAAGTAGAACTCCCATTGCCACCCAGCTACAGCTATACATGCAGTCAACATTCTGCAGACACCTGCACATCAGTGTGTATGGCTGCTCAATTCACAGTAGCTATGGAACCGGCTGAGCTGCTGATAGGCAGAGGAATAGATAAAGAAAATGTAGTTTGTGTACACTGTGTATTTATTTAAAAAATGAAATTATGACGAGCAGGAATATGGATGGAACTAGAAATCATTGTGCTGAGTAAAATTAAACTAGACTCAGAAAAATAAATGCCACATGTTTTTCTTTTATTATATTAAATCTAAATATAAAATTGTATGTGTGTATATGTGTAGATTATAAAACTGGAAAAGGTCTGAAGAGATGACACTTGTTATTCTTGCAGAAAACCTGGATTCAGTTCTTAGCGTCCACATGGTGGCTTAGAACTGTCCTTAACTTCAGTTCCCAGGGATCTTGCCCCCTCTTCTGGCTTCCTTGGGCACTGTTCATGCACACAGCGCACATGCAAACACGTAGATAAAACACTCATACGCATAAATGAGTCTTTAAAAACTGGAAAGGTATGTGGAGGGAGGGAGTGATCTGAAGGAAATAGATGGAATACACATGTGAGTAAGCGGAGGCGCTGAGAAGATAGCTCAGCTGACAAAGGTGCGAGCGTCAGGGTAGGGTCCTGGCCCCCGTTCTGGGTAGCTGTTGCCTTGCTTGTTGACCTTGACCAAATGTCCTCCCTATGCTGATTCCCTGCCGGTTTCCTTCCTCCTGAATGCTCACCGGAGGTTCTTTGTTTGTGTATCCTGCATTTGGTATAAACAGTTTAGATGCCAAAATGTGAAACATTGGTAGTGAACTTCTGCCCTCCAGGGTTCTCCCGTTGTGCTGTAAGCCTGTATTTAAGGTTTCCTCCCTCTTTCAATAAATGGCATTCGGCATTCTGCTGAGATGAATGACCCTCTTCTTGTCTCTTGTTTTTTGATCCACAGCCCCTCGCTTGGACATGGTGAACGGGTGGTGGTAGCGTGGGCGTTACCACTACAAGTGGAGGTTTCACTGAGATTCGAGAAAGAAGGGACACCACTGATGGACACTCGATAGTAAGACTGGCCAACATTTTAAAGAAAAGAGAAGGTAAGGATAAATTGTCATGGATGCAGCTAGCTCACAGTCGCTCCTTGAGGAACAGTTAATTGGACTGCTGAAGCAGCAGGGCACTGTGATTAAGAACAGGACAGCTAAAGATTTCATTCAAATCCTCCATAATGTTAGTCCTTGGTTTCTGGTCTCAGGGGGATTTAATATATCAGATTAAAGGGAAAAAAATAAAAAAGAAAATCTTCCCAATAGAAAAGAGGAAAGGAAAAAAATTCCCAATAAAAAGGGGAAAAAAATAATAAAAAAAAAAAAAGGATTTTCCGATAAAAGGGGGAAAAATTTTAAAACTAGGCCTAAAGATTTTAAGGCCCTATAAAAAAAATAATTAAAAAAAAAGGGGTGGCCTCTTCCCAATGGTAATGGAGGAAGAGGGGGCTCTTTCCAATATAAAAGTTTCAGGCTGGCTAAAGCTCTGAGATCTTTCTGCCTGCCAGTGCAGAGCGGCAGCATCTAAATTACAGGGAACCAACAGGTGGCCTCACTGCTGCTGCTGAACAAACAAACAAGCCCAGAGGTTAAACATTTTGTTGTCTGTTTGCTTAGCGTTGGTTTAAATGTTTTTCATTTTTCCCTCAGAGTGAGAACAATTCAATATTTAAGATCCCTTCATGGGAAATGTTTTCTGTTTTTCCTTTATGGTGGAAATAACTCATTATTGATGGTCCCTTCATAAGAGAAAGTTTAAACGGGCCCAACTTCTGGTATGCTTGCATAAAAAAGGGCCTGATTCCATACCCTTGGCTACTTTCTCTTTGTGGCATTTGGTTAAAGATACATTGTTTAGTGATAATGTCAAAGTTCAAAAACAATTAACTAAAGATAAAACTGTCCCATCCCAGGGCGCCAGGGCAGACATGTGCGGCGGGAGTGCTCATGCATGGGGCACATGCAGCAGACAAAGGCGTGTGTGGCCCAGAGTGACAGACAAACAGATATGTGCAGGCAGGAGGCAGAGCCATGATGGCACTAGAGCCCCAACACCAGGCAGAGCTGAAGCTGCAGCCTCAGCCACTGCCAGGCCGGAACAGAGGCCCCGGAAGGGACAGGCGTCCCGGGTGGCAGGTCCTACAGTGCCCTAAATTGGCACAGCATTCCTGGGGATCAGCGCACAACAAAAGAGCTGTGCCCGATGGCTGGGAGACAAGCTGGGGGCCGAACTACTTAAAGTGGCTAAGCAGTAACCTCCAGCCCCAATACTCGGTGACTGCTCCATGGTGTCATGTACTATTTTGTGTTGAATTTTTACCTGTTCCTCATTTGGGAGTTTATCCTGAGAAATTTTACCTAGTCATGTATGGCATATGGATGTCACACACGTGCCTTATGCTTTTGCTTATATGGGAGTGCCAAAATACATAAAGACTGATAATGGTCCCGCCTACAACAGCACAGGATTTTCAAAATTCTGCCAAGATTTTTCTATTGTTAATAAGACTGGCATTCCTTATAATCCTTAAGGACAGGCTATAGTAAAATGCTGCCATTGTACCTTAAATACATGTTTTGCTAAAGTAAAAAGGGGGGAGCTAGGGGCTCATCTTTTCTCTCCACATTCTATTCTTTCCCTTGTTTTATATATTTAAAAATTTTTATCGGTGGATTCTGCTGGAGTATCTGCTGCAGATAAGCACTGAAGGGCGCCTGTTGCAAATCATCCTCTGGTGCAACGGAAAGATCTTTCTACTGGTACTTGGAGGGGACCCAATCCAGTGTTAGCGTGGGCCCGGGGATCTGTTTGTGTCTTTCCACAGGACAATGAGGTTCCTCTTTGGGTTCCTGAGTGCTGTGTGCACCCTGTGGCTGCTGCTGGATCCCAACATGGCAGAGACCTATTGGGCCTTCCTGAAAAACTCTCCCCTTCTGATGCCAATGGGGATTGAGAGCCCAATACAGCCAGCCTTGGCAAGCATTAATGTAAGCCTAGGAACTGTAGCCATGCAGTTAGATTCTTCAGAAGGTAATATATGGTAACTGCTTTTTCAAGAATGTTTGAAAATATGTCACCCAGGAGATTAGAGGGTTACCCTGACATTTGGTATTATGGTCACTGACCTTTATTTGTTAACCATGCCAGCTAAGCCTTTTCATTTCTGCAATCCTCTTCAAGCTGGTGTAGTACCTACCTTTTCAGGAGTGGCTCTGTGCAACATTTATTGTCCTTCTGAAATTCTTTTAGCCTCCTATGAAGATACCTTAAAATTTGTGAGCCTGAATGTAGCCATTATGAGACCATTAGTTCTGCTCCTTGTTTGCTGTCTGTTTTTTCTTTGTGGTTCTTAGTTGTTCTTTTGCAGAGCTGCCAGCTTAAGTCGTGCTAGGATCAAGAAAAATGGGCCTTGATGGTTTGTGTTTCTGGAGTTGTGTCCATGCCAGTGGACCATGGCAGTAAGACACAGATGGTGCTCACATGCTCCAAAAGAAAATTTGACATCGCTGCTGCCATTGTTGCTATTATAGCGGTGGGGGCCACCACTGCTACTGTTTCTGGGATTGCCATTTCATATTTGGTTACTACAGCTAGCACAGTAGAGACCCTGACAACAAAAGTAGCTACCACAGTTAATTAATCTTTCATTCTATTGGGCATGATAAATTTAATTCAGCAGTTATATACCTTTCTATTGGCTTTAAAAGTTACAAAATTTATAAAACTCAAGTTCCACTTGCTTTTGGGATACCATCTTACGAGGACTCCAATTTACAACAAGGCTTGTTAAAGAAGGGAATGGCTCAATTGCCTTTAGCCTACTGGCTATGGGCATGTTAGGACTTCTGTTGGTCTTTTCTGTGTTGAACACACAGACTGCAATCCCAGCGCCACTTTGAGATCTTTGGCAACAGTTAACTCTACAGCTCATGCATGATTGAGCCTGTATGATAATAAGTATTCAGAGATGGGTAATGCCTGAAGGGCACTCACCAACACAAGACAGAGAGCCTGTATGGCCTGGGCAGGTGTCTCCATGACAGGTAAGGTGACTTGCTGACATCCCACGCAACCTAAGTCAGAAGCTCATTTTTTTTTTTTAGCAAAAAGGGGGGACCTGTAGGGCCCTGGCCCCTGTTTTGGGTAGCTGTTGCCTTGTTTGCTGACCTTGACCAGATGTCCTCCCTAAATTGATTCCCTGCCAGTTTCCTTCCTCCTGAACGCCCACCGGAGGTTCTTTGTTTGTGTATCCTGCATTTCATGTAAACAGTTTAGATGCAAAAATGTAAAACATTGGTAGCGAACTTCTGCCCTCCAGGGTTCTCCCATTGTACTGTAAGACTGTATTTAAGGTTTCTTCACCCCTTCAATAAACAGCATTTGGCATTCTGCTGAGGCGAATGACCTGCTGTTTTGTCTCTGTTCTTTGATCCAGAGCCCCTCACTTGGACATGGTAAATGGGTGGTGGTAGCACAAGTGTTACCGCTACACATCAGGACTGTCTGAGTTTGACTCCTGTAACCCACTGTGTGGAAGAGAAAACC
Organism: Peromyscus attwateri; assembly: GCA_902168425.1. Taxonomy (NCBI): domain Eukaryota; kingdom Metazoa; phylum Chordata; class Mammalia; order Rodentia; family Cricetidae; genus Peromyscus; species Peromyscus attwateri. The sequence goes on from CABHPP010124321.1 coordinate 21,924, forward strand.
CAGTTCCTGTAGGCTGTCCTCTGACCTCCACCAGCGTGCTATGGCATATGTACACACACACGCACGCACGCACGCACGCACGCACGCATGCATGCATGCATGCACATGCACACATGCACATGCACACACGCACACACATAATAAATGTAAAAATATTTTTAAAGGAAGTGTAAGGAGAACCTCACTGAGAGAAGGAAGCAAAGCAGTCTGAGCAGGGAGGGAAAGAGACGAGGTAAAGGGGAGAAGAACAAATGAGATCAAAGAAAAGGACACACACATGAAGCTGCCACGAGAAGACACAGCACTCCACACACAGCTGAAATAACTTCAAAATGCTCCTAGAAGTGACAGATAGATTTGGACATCAAGAATCTGCAAGTGTCAGGCTGAAGAGATGGCTCACAGGTTAAAAATGAATACTGTTCTTGCAGAGGACCTGAGTTCAGTTCCCATCACCCATGTATAGCTGAAGTTTTCCTGTGTTCTGCCTGGCCTGCGGTCAGGACAAATCTCTCGCACCTGCTGGTCCCACAGCCACTCAGACCCAAGTAAACACACAGAGGCTTATATTAATTATAACTGCTTGGCCATTAGCTCAGGCTTATTACTGGCTAGCTCTTACACTTAAATTAACCCATAATTCTTATTTATGTTTAGCCACATGGTTTGGTTTTTTTTTTTCAGTTTTGTGTTTACATTTTGCTTCCTCTGAGTCTGGCTGACGACTCCTGACTCAGTCTTCCTCTTCCCAGAATTCTCCTTGTCTACTTACCCCACCTATACTTCCTGCCTGGCTACCGGCCAATCAGCATTTTATTTATTAACCAATCAGAGCAACACATTCACAGCATACAGAGTGACATTACTCATCACCCATGTTGAATGTAACTCCAACTCCCAGGGGATCCTATATCTCTGGCCTACAAAGGCACCTGCCCTCATGTGCACATCCACATGTGCATACACACACACACACACACACACACACACACCATAAAAATACATCTTTTTTTAAGATAGAGAAATACCAAAGTTTACATCCCAGTGGGGGACACAGACAATAAGTTACATATATATATATACAAACTATGTATACCATATTAACTGAGGAGAAGTGCCCTGGAGCATGACTGGACAGCTGTGAGGGAGCGTGGAGCCCCACTGCAATACTTACCTGCTGCCAATACAGTCTTCAGTATAGGAGGCAAATGGCTGGGGCACAGCTCAGGGTACAGTGCTTGCTTAGCATTCATGAGACCCTGGGTTGAGTCCTGGATACATTTTGTTAATGACACAGAAGCATGGGGTCCTACTTGAATTAAGGGCTGTTCACCTGGCTTTCTGCAGACATGCCAAGCAGGTGTTTCTATGTTCCAGGAAAAATAAAAATGAGTCAGTGGGGAAAGAAGGTGATAAGAAGTAACTCAAAAAAAAAAATGGCACTTTGAGTGGAAACTGAGACTAAGGTAAACAGAGCTGTGCTGTGTTTATGCTAGAGAGCAAATTTTCTCACAGGGTATAAGCTGACAATTATGAAATTTCTGTGCACACATACTAAGACTGAACAAATAAGTAAGTGGACAATGTATGGTGGAACCTAAATCTCTCACACCAAGACAGGAATTTACAGTTAAGCACAGAGAGGAGGTACAGTGAACTCTACAGTACTGAGTGGACTCTGAGAAGTCAGCCTGTACAGGTGCACCCAAACAAGAATGAAGGACAATGACATTTGTGTATGAAAACATCACCGTGAAACCCGTTATTTTGTGTGTTAACTTACAGAAAGTAAAGCAAGGGAGGGGCTGATGCGAGGGCTCCGCCGTTAGGAGCACTGGCTACTCTTACAGGGGACCTGGGTTTGGTTCCCAACATCCACGCGGCAGATCACAACTGTCTATAACTAGAGTTTCATGGGATCTGATGCCTTCTTCTGGCCTCCAGAGGCATCAGGCATGAATGTGGTGCACAGACATACATGCAGGCAAAACACTTGTACCCATCACATAAAAATAAATAAGTCTTTAAAAAACAAAGTAAAACAATTCTCTATGTACCTATGCATGAGCTGCTATAGACACACATTTCTGGCTCTCTTTACTAAAGGGTCTAGGAATAGTAACACCCTGTGATGAAGAGCACCCTAGCTCCTAAATCTTGGCTTTGGATGTAGTGTTTTAATCAAAGGAACCAGGACTCTTTAATGATTCTCCAACTAGGGCAGGAAATATACAAGGCTAGAGTACTTTCTAAAGTCAGAAAGTAAGGACACGCTTCAAACACAAAAGGATGAGATGCTGTGGTACCCAAAGCCCAAGGTGCAGCCACTGAACAGCAACAAAAACAGCAATTACACAGGAAATTCCGTCTGACTAAACATCAGCACAGCCATGTTGATAAACAGAATTAGATAAACAAATGGGTAAAAAGAAATACTTGCATTTCCCATACCAGAAAATACATCCTAAGTCATTTATGTAAATACTCCCTCCTCTCAGAGCTTGTCTTCCCATCCCTCTGACTGTGGGCTGTGGTCACTTATTTGCTTCTGAGGGAGGGAGCCTTTGGGGGTTACCTTCAGGGAGACTGATAACATCACTGTTACATTAATATTACACACTCTGGATATGATGCATGAGAAAGACACTTCACCTGGAAGGTCTTCCTCCCCAACATGCACCAACCCAAGCAGAAGCACAAGAAAATGAAATCAACCCAGATTCATGATTTTTTCTACAAGCTACTTGCACAACACTTCTCAAAACTGTGAAGAGCATCAAAAGCCATGGAAACAAATGAGTAACTCCAGAAACCAGAGCCAAAGGGGATATGATGTCTGGATGACTGTGTATTCCTAAGACAGAAAAAACAAACAAACAACAAAAACAAAAACAACAACAACAACAAAAAACCACATCAAGTAAAAGCTGATGATAGCCCAAGAAAGTATAGAGCTTAAGCGCTTAACCATTACTCTTGGACCAGTATGCTTCCCTGGTTATACCGAATGCACCTGAGTAGTTAATTCACGGAGAATGTTTGCAGATGCTAGGTACACACAGGAGATACCTTCACTG
>CABHPP010124324.1:4217-39667 GCA_902168425.1 Peromyscus attwateri
GGTGGTGGTGGTGGTGGTGGTGGTGGTGGTGGTGGTGGTGGTGGTGGCGCACACCTTTAATCCCAGCACTCGGGAGGCAGAGCCAGACAAATCTTTGTGAGTTCAAGTCCAGCCTGGTCTACAAAGTGAGATCCAGGACAGGCTCCAAAGCTACACAGAGAAACTCTGTCTTGAAAAAAAGAAAAAGAAAAAAGTTAATGTATTTACATATTGCATGCAAAAAGGATTAATTCATTTATATTCTTTTCTAAGATATATTTAGTATAAATTGCATACACTCCAACCATTACTTTGCTTTTGTATATGAAAAAATAGGAAACACGGACTTTATTTTTCTAAGTTACTGAATGTGCAATTGATCTGTATCAGATGATTTATAAAAGTAATTATTTTGGTGCTATTAGTATTGATTTTGTGTTTTTTTTTTTTTTAGACTTTCTACATTCTTTTCTGGTGTTATTGATTGCACCAATATAGAAACACGAATGTGCAAACAGGGGATAGTTATTGAATTTCACCTGCTTCCACACTAGTCATCTGATGACTACACAGAGATTCTGACCTACTTGTTCACCATGCCTCAGGCCTGGAGTGTTCTCAGCAATACATGGTTTGTAAAATAATTGAAAAAATATTAGTCTTTGGCTATAAGTTATATTATCATACATACATGGAAAACCTTGCTAATATGGATTAAATATTAAATGGCCTATTTAATTTTTTTCAATTAAAAAAAAAGAAGAAAACAGCAGTATTATTGAGCAGCACAGACCAAGGAGTTAATTGATGCATAGTGATACCTAGGACTCACAGGAAGTAAAGGGAACTTTGGGTCAGGGTTCTGGGACTCAATATCCACCAACTAACCTTTTTTTTTAAAATCAATTTTTGGGTTCAAGTGTCAGGGGAGTTTCTGTTTGAGTGGAATCATTCACATATACTGTTTTTGACTCAAGGAGACATTGAGGTTTCCATGGCAGCTGTTCTCTGGAGACGTGGCCTCAGCCATAAGCTCCGTGGCACAATGGGTATCTCCCTGTGAAGCACCTTTCTTTATGCTTCCCTGTCAGGGTGTCTCGGACCCTGAGCTCTGTAAAGGTCCTTTGGATGCCCAAGTGGGTACAGTCTGGCCCTCGCTCAGGCATGCTGGGCTCTGCTGTTGAGCTGTGTGGAAGTGAGTAGAGTCCTTGTCACGGAGGTGTGGATGTGAGGCAAAGCACACTGTTTGCTGCCACTCACAGCCGACGCGCTGGCCCTGACCCAGGTCTGCATCCCTGGAATCCCACGATCTTCTGGGGTCATCTCGCCCTGGACTTTGTTCTTGGCCAGGAGCATTAGGCATGTGTTCAGGTGCCATCCATGTTCAAGGTGTCTGCACACTGGATGAGGGAAAAGGTGGCAGGCTGCGAGCCAGCAAGGCTCTGAAGGCTCAAGAAGTACTGAGTATCAGCCCCACTCTCTGTAAGGACACTGAAGAGGCCACGGTCTCCAGCCTCCTTCCCATACAACAGTATGTCAGTTCCACTGGGACAAGGTGAGCAATTGTGTGTGTGTGTGTGTGTGTGTGTGTGTGTGTGTGTGTGTGTGTGCGCGATGGAGATCGAGCCAGGGCAAATAGCTCACACTTGTTGCCTATGACTTGCTCATATTTTGCTGAAGATTTTTGTACCTGTACTTATGAGGCATTTCCCTCTGTCTTTTCTGTTTGAGTTATTTGCTGGCATGATGGCAACCCTGGCCTTACAGAAGGGGACTGCAAAGAAGGCCTGCTTCTGTTTCCTGGAAGAGACTAGATGATTCGTACAGCCCTTTTCTTACAGTTCGGCAGTAGAATGTACTGGAGGACCTGTCCTGGGCCTGTTATTTTCCTGTTTTGTTAATTATTAATTATATTATCTAGTACATATCAGCTTGTCTGTTTCTTCGTGTGTGGCTTTTATGTGTTTTTCAAGGAATCGGTCCCTTTCATTAGCTCACAAGGCTTATTCACAGTCACATTTAAAATCCTTTTGGTGCTGTTGAGATCTGTCCTGTGATGACATTCCTCTTTCACCGCTGGTATTAGTAAGTTGTATCTGTTTTTTTTTTTTTTCTTTGATTAGCCTGGCCAGAAGCTTTTTTAAAAATAAATATTTCAAAGGTTTTTAAATAATAATTTATTTTATGTGCATTGGTGTCAGATCCCCTGGAACTGGCATTAGAGACAGTTGTGAGCTACCATGTGAGTGTTGGGATTGAACCTGGGTCCTCTGGAAGAGCGGCCAGTGCTCCTAACTGCTGAGCCATCTCTCTAGCCCTTGCAAGAAGCTTTTATTAACCACTTTCATAATCTTTCCATCAACCAGCTTTGGCTTTGTTGATTTTCTCTTCTGATTTCCTATTTTGAGTCTGATTTCTCCTCTAATTTCTATTCTTTTCATCGGTATACTTTGGATTGGTTCTATAGATCAAATTGGGATATACTGGTCAAGTTGGTCTTACAATTTGCTTTTCATTTTATAGCTTCCTGAGGTGGAAGAATACTGATTTTGGCAATAAGTCCATCCCCAGCTGTGCTTTTCCCTCGAAGCTTTGCTCTTTTTGTGTCCCGTGCATTCTGATGGGGTTCATTTCCATTTTCATTTCACTAAAAGAGTTTTAAAATTACTCTAGAGAATTCTTCTTTGATGTGTATTTAATGTGGAAATACGTTATTCACTCTCTAAGAATTTATGGGTTTCCAAGCTGTCTTTCTGTTGCAAGTTTAATTTTGCTGTCTCTTGAGAGAGTTGCATGGCTTCCATAGTTTAATTAGTACGAGTGTTTGTGGCCAGAAGGTGGAGACCGCTGTCCGAGCTTGAAGAGAATGCATTTGTGCCATTTATGGGATGAGTAGTCTGTGTCCACTGGATCCATTTGGCTGATGGTTCTGGTGTGTTCAGCTTTACTAATGTCACACCTGCTGCATGCGTCCATGTCTTATGAAGCACGTTGACGTCTGCAGCTACAACAGTGGACTCGTCTGTTTCTTGAACTTCTATTAATACATACTTTTGAGACAAGGTCTATGTAGACCAGGCTGGCCTAGAACTCAGAGATCTGTCTGCCTCTGCCTCCTGAGTGCTGTGATTAAAGGTGTGCATCACTATGCCTGGCTTTGTATTAATTTTTGTCTCAGGTAGTTTGCGGCTGTTGCTAGGCACACACATTATTTTCTTGGTGAGCTGACCACTTGGACAGCATGTGATGCCCCCTTTCATTCCTGATGCTTTTCCTTGCCTTGAAGTCTGCTCTGTCTGAAATGAATATAGTGATATAGTGAGTTAGGCTTTCTTCTGATTACTGTTGGCACAGGAGTAATTTCTTTCACCCTTCACTTTAATCCACATGTGTCTATGTCTACAGCGGATTTCTTTTTTTAAGTTTATTTTTTATGTGTACGTGCCTGACTGTATGTTTGTGTACCACATGCACCCACAGAGTCAAAAGAGGGCCATTGGATCATTTGGAACAGGAGTTATAGGAGGTTGGGAGCGGCCATGTGGGTGCTGGGAATTGAACCCGGGTCTTCTGCCAATAAATGCTCTTATCTGCTGAGCCATCTCTCCAGCCTCCTAAAGTGAATTCTTGCAGACAACATGTCATTTGGTCTAAGAATCCCTACATTTTGGTTGTTGTAATGGGACCACTAATATTTGGGGGTGCTGCTGACAGGGGTGATGTTTTCCATGACTGCTCACGTTTAACCACTTTTGCTCTGTCTTCAGCTCCTAGTCTGCTTTTGTGGTTTTGATTAAGTATCTTATGTAATGTCACTTTCTCTCTTGTCCTAGTGCATCCCTGCCCCCTTCTTTTCCTAGTGTTTATCCTAACACTCACAACACGCATCTACACTGATCCAAGTCCACTTTCAATAATCAGACTGCTTCATGGGCAGCAATGCTTCCCAGGCTCCACAGTAGCAAAGCGTTTCTAGTTCCTTCTCTGCCCTGGAGTCTGTGCCGGGCATTTCACTCACAAAAGCTGAATATAATGCATGCATTGTCTCCAGAACTTGGACAAACTGTTGTCTGGTAGGCAAGAAAAAAAAATAAGAGAAATAAAGAATTTTTTCTACCTTGACTTATTCTTTCTTTGGTGCTTTTTCTTTCTTTACATAAATCCAAATTTTTGGTCTGTACAATCCCCCTTCTCTCTAAAGAAATTCCTTTATTTCTTGAAAGCTGTAATGAGTTTTGCCGGAGAATCTTCACTTCGTCCATCTCAAGGGTAATTTTACAAGATACAACGAATACTAGTTTTCTCTCCCCACCTCAGTGTTTCACTCTTTTCCCTCCCTGTTGTCATTTTGAGACAGGCTCTCACTGTCTAGCTTGGGCTGGCTGTAAACTCCTGACCCTCCTGCCTCAGCCTCCGGAGTGATGGAATTACAGGTGTGCATCACTATGCCCGGCTCCGATGCCATTTTTTATTGTTTGTTTTGCATTTACTCTGCTTGGGCTTTGTGAGTCTTCTGGCTCTGTGCTTTGGTGTCTGACTGGAGTTTTGGGAAATTCAAATATTGTTTGAACTGTTGTCTGTGTCCCCTCCCCCTTTTAAATACATGTTGTAGTTGCCCAACAGTTCTCACATTTTCTGTTCCCTGTTCCTAATCTTTTCATCCTTGGTGTTCATCTTTAGAAGTTTGTAGGACATATCCTTAGGCGCTGGGAGTCTTTCCTCATCCTGTGCAGTTGTCTCTGAGCCTACCAGAGTGTTCTTCATTCTGTTCAGTTGGTAGGATTCCTAGCAATTCCTGACTCTTCCATGGAACATGCATCCTCCGCATGTTACTCACCTGGTCTTGCATGCTGCTGGCCTCCTCCATTAGAGCTGCCGGGTAACCAGTTGTTTCAAATTCCTGGTCTGATGCTTCCTGACTTGCTGATACAACCATGGATGACTGTCTCTTCGGTTTGATTGTCTTCTGCTAAAGGCTGACTCCATGTGTTGGGTGAGGAATTCCAGGAGCTGATCCTTTAGTGACGTGGTAATCAAAAGTGTGTGTGTGGGGGGTAGGTGCTCTGTCATGCCAAGATTAGCTAGCTGGGTGTGCTACTATAGCTATTGTCCCAGATACCTGGGAGGCAGGAGGATTGCTTGAACCAGGAGTCTGAGATCAGCCTAAGCAACACAGGGAGCTCCTCCTCAAAGAATGTAAAACAACAGAACTGAACAGAGCCCCTGTGATCACACTGTTCCGGTGGGCCTGAACTTGTCTTTGGTTTCCTCTCACTTGGCTGGGACAGGCCAGCTCTGGGGACCCGGCTGCGGGAATGTTCCTTCTCTCGGTTAGTCAAGGCTTTAATGAAACCTGTGCCTGTCACGCTCCAGTGGAAAGGCAGCTTGTTGAAAAGAACAGAGTGAGGTCAAGGGTGTGCTTGGTGGGGGAGCTCTGGCAGTGCTGGGACATCCCTGGCACCAGAAAAACAGCAAAATAAAACCCAGGATGCACTAGTTATATTCCACACTGGTCAATTGCCTCTTCCTCCCAGAAGCATACCATGATTCTCTTCTATCTTTCCTGTGAGGTCATAGCAGAGCTCACAAAGGTAGACTTGCCAAAGTGTGGGTTCCTCTTTGCCTGGTCCCCTGGAGTTTTTCCTTGCACATTTGTCCACACTAAGTTCTAGCACACATATAGCCTGATCAGGGTGCAGAACTGACACTTCTTGAGCAGGCCAAATAACACAGGTCAGTCAGCTGGAGCAAGCAGGGCAGAGATTCTGGAATGTACCGTGTACTGTGCTCAGCATAAGGGCAACAGCCTCAGGTACAGGCTGATCTAGCAACTGCAAGGTTTCAATGTGGGGGTTCTGGGAGAATGTGAGAGGCCCAAGGAAGGAGTAGCTGCCAGACGCATCCAGTTTTGGAAGGAGCCTTGGCTGCCAGAGTTCTGAGGAAGTGATAACCGTCCAACCATTTGTGGTGGGTGTTCAGACTGTGGAAGACAGTCCAGCAGTGGACGGCTGACCAGGGAGGCTGGGCTGATGGTGCTCAGGATGACTGAGAAGGCTATTGTGATGGCAGTCAGTTTGGCTGTGAAGGTTGGGCCAGTGACTGCCAATGCAAGTCCCATGGTCATCAGGTTCACCGAGGAGGCAAGTCTGGTTGTAGTCAAGGCTGGTCTGATGATGGTTAGAAAGACCATGGTGGCCCATGGCTGGGTCAGTGAGCTCAGCAGGAAATGAGGAAGGGGTTTGTGTGTGTAGGAGCTGTGGATGCTGGTGCTGAGGGATTTCTCTGCAGGAGCTCACAGCCAACCAAGGCTTGGTGCAAGGTGTCCAGGATGGCCAAGGTGCCACGTGTACCCTCTGGAGAGAAACAAAAGGGTGCATTTCGTTATCTTGTTCACAGAGTCACTTCTCTCTTCCATGTGGCTTGCCTACCACTTGCCTTATACCACTGCCCAGCCCTGCCCAGCCCTGCCCAGCCCTGCCCCCATGTTCCTTCTTAACACCTAGATCAGTAGTTCTCAACTGGTGGGTCGTGACTCCTGGGTCAAACAACGTTTTCATAGGGGTCACATATCAGATACCCTGCATATCAGATATTTACATTACAATTCATAACAGTAGCAAAATTATAGTTATGAAGTAGCAACAAAGTAATTTTGTGGTTGGGGGTCACCACAGCATGAGGAACTGTATTAAAGGGTCGCAACATTAGGAAGGTTGAGAACCGCTGTCCTAGATACTCCTTGTCTCCACTGGCAATGGGCTTTTTTAAGATCCTGCCAGCAGGTGAAGGCTCACCTATCAGTCTCCCTGGGAGGCCCTGGGAGGCAGGGTCAGGTGCAGGGCACAGCTGGTGGAGTTACGCTGCTCTCAGCTTTGCCTGGGCAGCGGAGGCCACAGGGCTGGAGCTTTAGGCAAATCCCAGACACTTAGCAGGCTGGTTCTTGACTGTATGGCGGGGTAACCCCTTTCTGATAGGTCAGCTGTCAGAGCTGGGGGATTTCAAGCACAGAGGCACTGCCTGGGTCCTGGGCCACAGTGGGCTCAGTGAGCGTGCAGTCTGACTTGCCAGCAGGCTACCCCACCTTGCCAGCTGTGCCCATGGTGGCTTCTAGTTGTCCCAGCTGCCTGCGGCCTCTGCAGCTCTGTTCTGGTCAGACAGTAGCGTCTGCTTCTGAACTCTTTCTTGACTATGGCCTGCAGGCACTGGGGTGGGATCAGAGTGGATGTTCTGCAGACAGTGCTGGAGTTTTGGTCCAGACACCCCACAGCTGCCATCCATTCTCTGCAAGGCACTCTTGCCTACCCTGTGAGGGATTCCGGTCCAGGGCGTTCAGCAAAATCTTCCCCAGGGCTCTTTTTGATATGTTCTTCAAGAGAGACGGAGAGAGGCTGGATCAGATCATGTCCCACCCAGCAGGTGGAGAGTAGAGACTCCCGGAAGCTTCCATGAAGTTCCTTGGGGCTGGTCCCACATTCCCTCTCCATGTTCCTCTTTATCCCTTCCTGCCCCACCCTCCCTTCCTGCCCCCACCCTCCCTTCCTGCCCCCACCCTCCCTTCCTGCCCCCATCCTCCCTTCCTGTCCTCTCATCTTGTCTTCTTACCCTGGACTCCCTCCCTGCCTCCCACCCCCAAGGCTGGCCACACTGGCTTCTCAGAGACCCTCAGTGGGTAGGATGGAGCAGTGTGCAGGCTCCATTCCACCACAGACCAGGACCAATGAACGGGGGAAAATGGTGACCAAGTACCTTAAGCATTTGCTCATCTGCACCTCAAGTCAAGTTGTTTAGTGTGGGGCTCTAAGCAATTAAAAGGCTATGTAGAAAGGAAGGACCAGAGAGAAAGAGAGCCAGGGCCACACCTGCAATCCCAGCACTCAGGAGGTGGAAGCAGGACCAAGATTTCCAGGCTAGCCTGGGCTACATAGTGAGATCCTGTCTCAGAAGCAAACAAACCCAAACAAAGAAAACACTACACACCTCACTGCTTCTGGGACTGGGCTGAGCCTCGGCTGCTCTCAGGCTCATTCCCAGCTCTTTGTCTGCCCGGCTATGTGATTCGGGGCCAGACCTGGGCAGCCCATGTCCCTGGCAGCCTGATGTACAGCAAAAGTGAACTCTCAGCATTCCTGGCTAGTTAAAAAAATACATATTTTTTTTTTATCCTGGCAGTGGTGGCACACACCTTTAATCCCAGCACTTGGGAGGCAGAGAAATCTGGATCTCTGAGAGTTTGAGGCCAGCCTGGTCTAGTTCCAGGACAGACATGGCTGTTACACAGAGAAACCCTGTCTTGAAAAACAACAGACAAACAAGCTAAAAACAACCACAATTTTTTTTTGATGTAGAATGTGCCAGGCTGGACTCACACTTGTGGCAATCCTCCTGCCTCAGCCTCTCTAGTGCTGAGATTACAGGCACCACTGTGCCAAGTCTTCTGGTCTTTAATGATTTGAAGCCATGTTTATTTTTTAACTATTTTGTTTAATTTTATGTGTATGGCATTTTGCTCACTTGTATGTCTGTGTATCGTGTGAGTGCAGAGGCCACAAGGTGTTGGATCCCTTGGGACTGGAGTTGCAGTTGGTTGTGAGCTGCCATGTGGGTGCTGGGAATTGAACCCTGGTCCTCTGGAGAGCAGTGGGTGTTTTTTTGTTATTGTTTTTGCTTGTTTGAGACAAAGTCTCTCTACATAGCCCTGGCTGTCCTGGAACCCACAGTGAGTGCCCTTAACCACTGAGCCAACTCCCCAGCCATGCAGCCATGTTTAAAAGCGATGTTACCTTATTCTTTCTTGGTTAAACTCCTTTGGCCTTTAAACATTATTTATTTATTGTTATTGTATGTGTATGCATATGTGTGGGCATGTACGCCATGGTACATGTATAGAGGTCAGAGGTCAACATTATGTGTTTTCTTCTTCACCTTTTCGATGGTTCTAGAGATAGAACTCAGGTCGCCAGGCTTTGGCGGCCCATGCTTTACCTGGTGAGTCATCTCGATAGCCAGCTCTGGGCTTTAATTACAGTTACACAAGACTCCTAAAATGATCTGGAATATCCTCTCCTCTCTGGGTGGCTTCTTGGAGCCTCCATTCTGTCAGTGGAGGAGCACCTGTTGACTGTGGGAACCAGAGCCCTGGGCCTGCCACAGGCTCCCCTCAGCCTCCTGGCCTCCCCTGGCTCCCCACAGTGTTGCCCTCAGGTCCCCTATAAACTCGCCTTGGCCCATCTCACCAATACCTTCCTCTGGGTCTCCCAGCTTCCCTCCAGCCCCCCCCCCCCACTTCCCTCCAGGACCCCCCATGTTCACACCAGGTCCCGGAGCCTCTGCAGGAGTTGCAGCACGTCCACCAGCTTCTCTTCCAACAGCGACAGTCGTACCCGCTCTGTCTCCACCATCTGCAGCTCCAGCCTCAGATGCTCCGTCTCCACCATCCGCTGCAGTTCTGCCTGGGGTAAAGGGTCTCAGTGCGTTTCCTACAGCTCTTTCCCCATGATGGGTGTTCATAGCTCCCTAGCAAGGTTGCTGGCCTCCCTGGCACTTTGGCAGAGATCACCTAATCTGGCCTCCTGCATGTAAGGTAGCCATGCAGATAGAGAAGCTAAGTGCCTGCCCCAAACTGCATGGTGAGCAGGATGGTGAGTAGACATACATGCTTCTCTAGTCTAACGACTCCATCCTCTCTTTTCTACTTTTTGGTTTCTTTTCTGTTTGATGAATCTGTGTTGGTGGCAACCAGGAGAAATCCATGTGACTGGCTTACACAGAAGGAGCATATTGTAGGCTAGTGGATAGTTCCCATCCCATCTTGTCCTAGGGCCCTGGCTGAAAGGACATTCCAGGCATCTGTCCACCTTTCCACAGCCGTGTGGCCAGGAGTGCCGCCAGGGTCCCAGGGTTAATGACAGAGGAAATGACTGAACTGACGCTCACCCCCTAAACCAGGCGTGTCATGTGACAGGCACCCCTTATTACCAGGGTGTTCATGATTCCCGTCTGGCTTTGGGCAGGAGTACAAAAGACTCTGTGGCTCCACCCACCTCAGAGAGGACTAGAGACTGGCCCATTCTGGAGCCTTCCTGCTCTGTCACCTTGAAATTTGCTTAGAAAAGTGACAGCTGTGCCTTTCCTTGGGTGCTCCCTGACTGCCAGTTCGTACGTCACATCTGATGGTGGCCCTTCCCCAGCAGCTGTCTGCTGGGGAGATCCTGGGTATCAGGATCAGGGTCTCAGGGAACAGCGCTGTGGTAAGAATGGAAACACAGCCCGAGATAGAGCAGACCAACCTAGAACCCTGGGTGGTCTTCACCAGACGTTGACAGTCAGAGCTGAGCTGTCAAGAGCTCACCACCCACATCTACTCACTTGACACTGCCAGCCGCCGCCATGACAAGCAGCATGTGAAGATGCCAGTAAGCCACGAACCACGTGGCAAGGTATAGATTTATAGAAATGGATTAATTTAAGATGTAAGAACTAGATAGCTAGAAGCCTGAGCCATTAGGCCAAACAGTTTAAATAATATAAGCGTCTGTGTGTTTATTTTATAAGTGGGCTGTCGGACTGCCTGGGCTTGGCGGGACCCGGAGAGAACTCTCCAGCTACACATGGTGCCCAACGTGGGGCAAGAGTTTCCACCTAAAACCTGAGAAAAAAGATTCTAAAACGGAGCTAAAAACAGTTCCTAGTTGTCTCTCTCAAGTTAGCGGCAGCCTGCATGTTTGAGCTACTATGGTGGGTTCCTGGCATACACGCTCGACCTGCAGTATGGCAGGAATGAGGCCTCTGCAAGTGGCACATTAAGCTGGGCCTCTGCAAGTGGCACATCAAACTGCATGGTGGATTTAGCCTTTGCTAGTACAAAACAAAAAAAGAGGTTTCTGGGCTACACGCTGCTTTGATAGAAGCATAGACCCACTATTTCTGAGAGTTGATGGCTCCCAGAGCTGGTGGAAAATGTACCACCACCATATTGGGAAGTTGAAGTGGGCAGAGCCAGCAGCCACAGTGTTGTTTCAGTCTTGGAATGCTGCAGTTTAAAGCAATAGGCTCAAGGTAATATAAAAAAATAAGCCACGTAAAGATGGCTACCACACAGAGAATCTGGATTATGTTCTCTTTGATATTTGTAACTGAAGAAAAACATTTGATTGCAAAAGCTGTTGAGTTATGCCAAAATGTATATTTTAAAGGTACCTTGACTTCAAAATTTGTATATAAGGATATGTTGCTTTGGAAAGGAGGCTCTGCTTTTGTTTCCACAGAAAGCCAGAGGCTATGGATTTGTTCCAGATTAAGATACATCAGGTTTGACCAGCCAAGACCCCCTGAAAGGTCTCCAATGACACCAAGGCCCAGATGATCCAACATCCAGAACTGTTTCAAGGCAACTGGCTCAGACGATACACCCTCATGGACTACTCCATGATCCTAAGATTTTCTTTGTGTCCCCATAAAATACAGTGCCCCCCTCCAGCAGGAAGTAGTAAGAGAAGCTACGCCCAAATTCCCAAATATACCAAGCTGGCTTTGGAGATGTGTAAAAGTTAAAACCTTCCTTTTTTTTTAAAAAAAAAAAAAGAAAAGAAAAAGAAAAGGGGAAGTGCTGTGGGATGGTCTATATGTCAAATGTGTTGCTCTGATTGGTCAATAAATAAAACACTGATTGGCCAGTAGCCAGGCAGGAAGTATAGGTGGGACTAACAGAGAGGAGAATTGAGAGAACAGGAAGGCGGAGAGAGAGAGGGCACAAGAAAGCGTAGTCACAAGTTCTGGCTAAAAGCTTAAATCCAGCCACGTGTTCCCGCTTGAGTCGAGTCAAGCCTGGGCTCTGGCTTCCTTAAGCTCCGACTACGTGCATTGGCTTTACAGGCAGGGGCCCTGTTCGGCAGGGCAGGCCTGAGCTGTTTGTAGCACCGGCTTTAAGCAAGTAGCTCCAGATGCGGGTAACTGCTTGGGGTCAGTCCGGCCTGAGACCTGAGCCAGGCCACCCAGGCGGGAAACTGGACCTGCCGCCAAGCCAAGCCAAGAGGTTTTTAATGGATTCTTGCCACGTTGGGTGCCAAATGTAGAAGTAACCGTCTTATTAAATAAGAAACACACGTTGGGTGCCAAATGTAGAAGTTTGTCATAGTGGCCCTGTGACAAACGTGTAAACTGAGGCACAGAGACGCTGAAGCACAGCATCACACAGGTACTAGAGCTGGCACCGAAGCCAGGCAGCCTGCTCTAGCATATACTGTGGGCCCTGCTCTGACCCATGACTTTCCACTGTTCAGGGCTTAGTTTCTACCCTGAGTCCAGAGTGCAGGGTGGGGATCCTTAGGACAGAGTTCTACCTTGACAGGGGACCTGGCTGTCATGTGTCAAGGGTGACTTCCCCAATGGGCCTGGAATTATAGTTTGTCTACCTTAATCTTTACCAAAACACATGACCTGTAGGAACCTGGTGTTTCCTGTTACCCATCAGTCACCTCTCTGTCCTTCCTTATAGGAATGCAGCTAGTCCTTCTGTGTGCATTAGACACTCACTGCCCAATAGGCCAAAGTATTGCCTGGTTCTAGAATCACAAATAGAGCCAACTGAGATCTTTAAACTGAATTGTTAAAACGCCGTTCTTGACGATCCCTAGATTTTTCAGTCCCTGACTCAAGGCTGAGGTTTCAGAGAGACACAGACAGGAGACAACATGTTTGTGCTCTGACAGTTGTGCCTGTAGCCCGTGCAGCTGGCCCCCTCAGTTCTTGTGAGCTTCTGCTTTGTAGCCAAGCTAATCTGGGATGGGATTCTGTGACTGGCTATCAAAAGTTCCCATACAGTGAAATGAGAGGAAACCACACCTACTGAGTTCTGTTCACAGCTCTGTGAGTAGGCTATGGGACTGCAAGTCCCTCCAGCTGTAAGATCTAGGATCTTAGGGCCCTGCTGACCTCCTTCTCCGGTGTCCCCAGGGTCTTTCTGCTGCAGCCCAGGGTCTGCAGCTGTTCCCCAAGTCTGGTGACATGGGTCTCCAGCTCTAGGGTGCAGATGTGGTCAGCACCATCACAGTGGCCAAAGGCAGTCTTGAGCGTCTCAGCTGTCTGCCCATCACACCTGCAGGAGAGAGAAGCCAGCACTAAAGGGACCTGCTGTCCCTGTGCTGCAGCGTTGAAAGCAGATGTTGTCACGGAGCCTGTCTGCTCAGCATCTTCCTGGAGCTCCTTGGCTTCTCAACGGGACTGCTAGAGGTGTCCCCTACAACCTGGCTAACACCCCTGCTGTTAGGATTCTGCCACTCCTCCAGCTGCATGACCCCACATGTGCAGTTCAGTAGCTAAGCAAGGGGTCTTATGTCTTACATTCATCCTCGCACAGCGTGGTCACACAATCTGTGCATGCATGGCGTGGCGTAGCTCTATAAGCCCACATGAGCATGTGCAGGGAGATCCTTAAAAATCCAGTTACAGACTCCTCCCCTCTCTCTCCCTCCTCCTCACGTGTCTCTTCCACAGGCCTGGCCATGCACTCTTCTGTCCCCACCCCCACTCCCGCTTCCTCGTAATAAAGCTCTGATACTGGGTTTTGTCATGCCTCCTGACCTTTCCTCGAAGAGTAAAAGTGCTGCATTTAAAACCAACACTTACCACCACCTCACTCAGCCTGCCTCAGAGCCTCTGCCTGCTGTTCCCTCCTGGACCCTTCTCACACCATCTACATTGCTTGACAGCATTGCCTCCAGGTCTCCTCCCAGCCTCCCTGTCTTCACACTCTCTGCCCTAGCTCCCTACAGTAGAGGGCCCAGGACAGCATGTCAGCCTTCTCTTTATTATTGTCTCAATGGCTCAAATTTTGCCTGGCACACAAGCAGGTACTTAAGCGCTTTGTATGGACATAAAGAATGGGTGATACAACCACCCCTGAAAGCCATAGCACTTTCCAGTGTAATAAACGTACTGTCCCTGAAAGCATCTTACATCCTGACCTCATGTCCTTGAAGACAGTGTTACGGACCCACCTTCAAGACAAGGAGACCGCAGCCCAGAAAAACCAGGCAATTTGAGATACCCATGGGTGCCGAGCTCATTTTCATTATCCTTGATACAAGGGCAACACCAGTGGGTAGCTGAGAAAGAACAGGCCCAGGGCCAGGCTGGGGAGAGAGGAGGGCTTTGAACTGTGTTGTAGGAAGTGATGGATAGCTCAAAAGTGACAGAAATGGAACAAACAGGTCTTGGGACAGCGACCAAGGGAGTGATGGCTGGTGGGGACTGAATTCCCCCACAGGCCATGCTCTTGAGGGTCTTCTCACTTCATCCTTGTGCTTGGTAGGACGTTTTTCAACGTTTGAGCTATGACTCCCGGGAGGGGCTGTCAGGGGCCAAGTATGGCTGTATCCTACAGCCGTCAGCCTCCCATGTTGAAGCATGTGTGAAGGGCTCTGCAGGGCAAAGCTGCCTTCCTGGGGGTTCTGTGTTTCTGGTCTCCACTGCCAGGCCAGGGCTCTCCAGCCACTTACCTACTCACACAGCCTGAGGGCTGCGCCAGAGATTCCTCGACATGGGCCTGTGGGGGCCTTGACCTTTCCTGCAACCTTTCTTCTTCTTCTTCCTCAGAGGCGGCCTGGCCTTCCACGGAGCGGAACAGCTGCTCATCCTCTGCTGGGGAAACATATTGTCTAGGAACTGGAGACCCAACCTGAGGACCATCCAGCCCTCCTCAGGAACATGTGTGAAGTGAGGCACTGGTGACACTGTCCCCTTCCCGTGACTGGCCCAGGGCCCTGGGGAATTGCATGGGAATCCCTGAGCTCCAGCCCCGATGTCTTCCATTTCCTCAGGCAACACAGGAGGAAGCATCTCTGGTGTCGGGGTTGAGCATTGGTTCCTCTTCAGGACAAGCACCTGGATTGGGCCACTGGATAAGGGCTTTGCAGGGTGTTAGCATCAGGTCAGAAGACTTTCAGTTCTCAGTTTTGGGGGGTTGTGGAAGAAGAGGTGTCCAATATGTGGCCTGTGGTCCCCAACAGCTTTGATGAACTTCATCCTGACTGGAGTGGGTGATGAGAGCTGCCCCGGCCTATTGCCCAGCCAAAGCCCTCGTCCTCTGGAGCAGACCAAAGTCTCCTAGAGAGCCTGACCCTTTTCTGCACCCATCAGGCCGTGCCAATCAGAGGCATAGTGAAGGTTCTGGAAGAGCTGGGAACCCTCAGAAAACAATGTGGGGGTCAGTGAGTGTTTGGCCAAAATGAACTCAGATGAGGGCTGATCTTCCAGTTCTGGGCTTGGAGGCCTGGATATGGGGTGGAGCCAGGGAGGACATGCCTACCGAGAGTGAGTAATCTCATGATAGGGAGGGGTGCAGCCAGGCATTAGAGGTGGCTCCAAGTCTATAGACTCTTCTGAGAACCCATACTTGTCTTTTAGCCTGAGCAGTTTGTGCTGACTGACACGACACTTTCAGACTTCCCTACTTGAAGCAGTATTTAAAACCAAAATGAGACTTTACCTCATGGGGGACCTTGGAAGCTTCTTGACACAGGCATCAGGGATCCCTGGCTCTGGATATTTATTACCCCCTCCTGCCATCACCCATGGTTTCTCAGGGCTCCACTGTCTGCTTGGACCACACAGAACATTCTCACGACAATGTTCCTAATATTGACAGTATATGTCCTTCCCTTGATTCCTCCTCTGTAACTCATCTGCATTGTCCTGGTGCTGAAGGCAGGGGTAGGTAGAAGGGCTCTGGGCCTTGGAGTGTGGGATGGAGACCCAGTCCCTGGCACACTGTGGAGGTGAGCTGCCCTGATTTCCAAGGTTCGGGTTCTTGTGAAGACGCCACAAGACAAGCCATTCAGGGTGCTACAAGCCAGCCTGAGTAGCAGAGTGGGGTTTTGTCTGATACTTCAGCCCTCACAAGCAGGGATGAAGCATGGGTCTAGCAGCAGGTTGGGCATGTGGGGACTGACCTTCATCCGTGTCTCTGCTCCTTAGGCTGGTGTCCGACTGCTGGGCTACCTCTGAAGTGGTGTCCACACCTCTGGTTCCTCTAGCCTTAGGTTCAACATTCTTGTTTTCTGGCTGTACACTGGCTTGTAGGGGGTTTAGGAGCTGAGGTCCCTCTGACCTGTGGGTAGGGGAGAGATATGTTTTGAGACATTTTTTATCCTGCACAGGTAAGCCACCCATGACCTACCACGATTGTCCTGGCAAAGTCAGGCTCTCATAGTCTAGAAAGAATGTTAAGATATGTTCCAGTTTTCTTTGCCAACAGGGAACAGACATGAAACCCAATTTTAGAAAATGGGATGTAAGACAAGATCTGCAGACACTATGAGACAGATTTCCATCTGTATAACAAGAATCAGGAGAAAGGAAATGCCCTTTTTTTGGGACAATTATGTGGTGATGCTGTACTTGGTTGCAGCAGTCATAGTGTGACCTTGAACGAGTATCTGAGAGAACTGCTCAGTCATTGGGTAAGAGCCCCAACATCTTCAGAGGCTGAGCTAGCCAGTCCTGCAGCTAGCTAACTCTGGGCTTAATGTGGTTGACATTTAAAAAATATTTTTATTTTATGTATATGAATATTTTACCTGCATATGTCTGTGTACTGGGTGCTGTGTGTGTGCTGGGTGCCCATGGAAGCCAGAAGAGGGCACAGGAGCCCCTGGAACTAGAGTTACAAATGGTTATGAGCCACCAAGTGGGTGCTGGGAACCAAACCTGGGTCCTCTGCAAGAACCGTGAGTGTTCCTAACTGGTGCTCCAACTCTCCAGTCTAGGTGGGTGGATTTTTTAAATTAATTTATTTTATGTGTATGGATGTTTTGATTGCATGTGTTTCTGTGCACCACATGTGTGCCTGGTGCCCACGGAGGCCAGAAGAGGTGTTGGATCCTTTGGGACTGAAGTTACAGATGGCTGTGAGAAACGCTGGGAATTGAGCCTGTTTCCTCTGGAAGAGCAGCTAGAGCTTTTAAAGGCTCAGCCATCTCCTCCAGCCAATATGTGAAATTTTCAAAAGTTTACACCTTTCACTTTTTTATTTTTAAAGAGACAGTGTCTCACTGTTGTAGTCCATGCTGGGATTACAGACATATACCACTGTGCCTGGCTAGACTCTTTTCTTTCCACCATATTTTCACATAATTTTCATTACATTCTATGTTTTGGACATGAAAGCCTTTAACTGAGGAATCTCCACTCTCTGGGATTTGGAAAACTCACTTCATTCCCCATCAGTCTCCTTGACACTCCAAGGTTCTCGTGTTTTGAACATTTTTTTTCTACGTCCCTGCAGTTCACAAGGTCAGATAATAGAGAAAAAAAAACTGATATAAAATTAACATTTTCATTTACCTACTTAATTATTTATCTTTTTTTCCCCCCAAAACTGGAGTTTTCTGTTAGTCCTGGCTGTCCTGGTCACTCTGTAAACCAGGCTGGCCTCAAACTCACAGAGATCCGCCTGCCTCTGCCGGCTGAGTGCTGGAATTAAAGGCATTCACTGCCATCACCCAGCATGAACATACTTATTAATGAGCTGTCAACCTGTTGAGCTGGTGTGCCTGCCTCTTGCTTTACAGCAGCTCCTGTACCCCACCACCTTGTTCAGTACTCAGACATTTGTCATAGTCTAAGATTGCAGCTGTCAGCTTCTTTTCTTATTTATAACTGTGACAGAGTACCTAGCGTGTCTATACAGGATGCATTTTGGCTCAGGGTTCGAGTAGCTACAGTCTATCCTGGAAGGGAGGGTGTGGAGGGGAGGGTGTGAGGGGAGGGTGTGGGGGTGCAGCTGTGGTGGTGGGAATGCAAGGCAACTGTGTCTTGTGTTTCATGGACCAGGAAACAAAGTCTGACAATGGAATGGGGCTGGACTACATCCCAGAAGTCTTGCTGTCTTTCTTTGTTTGTTTGTTTGGTTTTGTTTTTTTGAGACAGGGTTTCGTCTGTGTAGCCCTGAATGTCCTGGGACTTACTCTGTAGACCAGGCTGG
This sequence comes from Peromyscus attwateri, assembly GCA_902168425.1. NCBI lineage: Eukaryota > Metazoa > Chordata > Mammalia > Rodentia > Cricetidae > Peromyscus > Peromyscus attwateri. The sequence goes on from CABHPP010124324.1 coordinate 22,177, forward strand.
TCTCAAACTCACAGAGATCCTCCTGTCTCTGCCTCCCAAGTGTGGAGACTAAAGGTGTGCGCTACCACTGCCCAGCAATTCTTGCTGTCTTAGTCAGGGTTTCTATGCTGTGGTAAAACATCATGACCTAAAGCAACTTGGGGAGGAAAAGGTTTATTTCATCTTACAGCTTGTAGTCCATCATCCAGGGATGCCAGGGCAAGAACTCAGGCCAGGAACCTGAAGGCAGGAGCTGATGCAGAGGCTATGGAGGAATGCTGCTTACTGGCTTGCTCATAATGGCTTGCTCCACCTGCTTGCTTATAGAACCCAGGACCACCTGCCCAGGGGTGGCACCACACACAATGGGTTGGATTCTCCCACATTAATCACTAGATAAAATGCAGCACAGGCTTGTAACGGGAAAATCTGGTAAGAACGTTTTCTCAGTTGAGGTTCCCTCTTTCCATATGACTCTCCAGCTTATGTCAAGCTAACATAAAACTAACTACCTGTGACCCCCTCCCCCAACAACTTCTTCCAGTTAAGCTTCATCCCCTTAAGGTTCCATACTCTCCCCAGACATCTTGGGACTAAGTGTCCAAACATTTCACATTTCAACCATAGCAATAAATAATGTCATTTTCCCCATTTCACAGAGAAGGGAATGGAGACCCAGAGAACCAGAGCTATCTGCCTACCTCAGAAATAGAGGACCCTTGAACTTCTTTCTCCAGACCACCCTCTAGGCCTTACCAAAGGGGAAGGAAGCCCTGGAGTGATACAGCATAGCCACTGTCAGCTTTGGGGACTACAGGTCACATACAAGGATTTGGGAAGAGGAAACCCCCCGAGGCAGGGTCATGGCAAGGATGTCACGTAAGGAAAAACTTCTGAATTTCCCAAGAACCTCAGGTTGGCTGCAGAGGCAGAACCATTTTCTGAGGGTCCTGTGTGACTCCTCTCTGCTAACTGGGATTTAACTGAGTCCTCTGTGGTCAACACAGCAGCAGAAGCCCTTGGCAAGTCACCAGGAGACACGCTATACTTCCCTGGCCTGTGTTCTCTAGGTACCTTACTGGGTACCATTCTCTTTTGGTATCCTCAATAGAGTAAGGGTGTTTCTGGGAGATGTCAGGATGTCAGTGGTCCAGAAAGCATTGTTGGAGCCTCCCTGGTGGCTTGATAGTCCTGGAGAAATGAACTCTGGTGACTACCACTCTTCCTTAGACCCAGGTCTTCTATGTGGCTGGGTGTTCCCTCCCAGTGGCCAAATCCACACCCTCCTGGAACACCACTGAGCCTCTGATAGCTCCCATGTTGCAGTCCATGGCCACATCTGGCTGCCAGCCCAGAGGCTTAAACAGTCTGACAGGAGCCAGATGTTGCATTGTCTCCCTTCCATCCTAGACGCTCCCAGTTCCTGACAGACTCCCTTCTTGGTTCTGTGATGCCAAGAGGCCTCAGAAGCTGTCACTACCCTGCAGGAGACCATGGTTTTGCTGTGTGAATTTTCTAGCCCCTCACCCCCTCTGAGCTGCCTCATTTCATTTCCTGACTTGTTCACCAGTGAACAATGATGGGGCTCTACCCTGGGTTGGATTGGGAGTCCTATGATAATGAAATGGAGTAATAGAGTGCCTGCCTTCACTGATGTTTGAGGTGAGTTTAGGGGGCACCCAGATAAACAGGGAGACTATGTGCATCCAGCTAAGTATTTACTTCAATGTCTCTTAAAAATAGTGAGCACATTAGTTTATTATCTTTAAATTTTTTTAATGGTGCTATGATATGACTTCCTTTGAAAATTATTTATGCTAGGTTGGAGGTATAGGCCATAGGCAGTGTTTATCTAATATGTGTGAGCATCTGGGTTCTATGCCAGCACTGCAAAAAGAGAGAAAAGAACAAAGTAAAAGGAGGGAGCTGACTTAAGGGAAAATGGTGATAATATCAGGTACTCTATGCATGTGGCAAACAGAGCTCAGGCCTTGGGAAAGTCTGGAGGTTAACAAATTCTAGTAGTGAGCAGTTTGGGGCATCATTAGAGCAGGGCTCTTCCCAGACAGGCTTCCTTTGCATGGGGAGCCAAGTAACCCTGTAGGAAGATAAGGCCTATGAAGCCAAGAGATGAGCCAACCTGGAGTCTGCCTGAGGGCCTAGCAACAGGTGCTGTCGGAGGTCCTGATCATGTCTAGCCAATGAGGGGCAACCATGCAATGTCACCAGCTCTGTATGCAGCCTGGGTGCTGGGAGGAGGGTATATAGGTTCTCCCCATTGCTGAATAAATGAGTCTGCTGTTTTCCTTTTACCCGACTCCCAGAGTCTGTGCTGTTGACTCCACACCTTCTCATCCCCTGCCCTGAGGGAGCTGTTAGGACCCAGCAACATCTGGCACCCAAACAGGTTCTGGTCATCTCCCTCCCCTTACTAGTGGTGCTGAACAGCACCTCTAAGATGGTGTATTTTAGTGAGACCTCAGTGTTGTGTGTTTTCAGTACCTTCAGCAGGTAAGTGTTGGGACCCCCCTTCTTTCCTTCTTTTGTGTTGTCTGTCATGTTTGCCTGCCTAGTTAGGAAGGTACATTTTTTTTCTGTTTTGGCTTTCCCTGGCACCTCCACATAAGGGCTGACCCCCAGGAGGTGGAACCAAGGCTTGGCTCCTGAATGCTGTCCCTCATCTGGAGACACCATGTGGGCGTATGGCTGTGGCCTAAAAAACCATGGAAGTCCCCCACTAAGTATAAAACATAAAGGTCCAACACAATTTTACACCCCTGTTGGCTGCCATCTTCTCTCTGACTGTTGCTCACCTGCTGTCTCCCTCTACAAAATGGGAAACCTCTCCATCACCTCCACCCCTCCCATGTCTGATCTCTCTACAGCATCCAATGCTGATGAGGCAGACAGTTCAGACCCCACAAAACCTGCTGAGGAGAGCACGGCCACAGTTAAGACCATATGTGCTGCTTCCCTGGCAGCCCCACTCCCGCTGCAGGAGGCTACACCTCTGCTGAGGTACCCTTGGAGTGAAGTCCCTCAATGTCCACCTGCCCAAGAAAGTGGAAGTTCCCTCATACTGCATTATGCCCCCCAGCTGCTGTAGTGCCCCCCCCAGCCTCAAAGGCAGGTGGAAGCCTTTCCAGTCAACCTGGGGAAAAAATGCCGCCAAACTAGCCCTGGATTCCAACCCCGATAGCTGAGCTCTCCCTCATCTGGAAGGTGTCTAATGAGTTGGGCCTGGATTCACCTTACTTTGAACAGGTCCTCATTCAATGGGTAATGCAACTACAGACATACTGTGGTTGATATAGTCTACTCAAAGCTGTGCTGGAGCCGGCCACCTTTTTTAGCTGGAAATTGGCTTACAATGATACAGCAGAAGCTCAAGCACAAATGAACTTCTTAATTAACATTCTAGTGACCCTTGACATGCTCACTGGATGAGGTAACTTTTTCCATCCTGTCCATCAGGCACAGATTGGCCATCAAGCCTTCTACCAACAGGTTTCTGACCTGGCCTTCAAAGCTCTTAAGGCATGCACCCCAAGGGACCCTTCAGCTTACTTCTGCAATCTTACTCAACAGCCAGGGGAACTTTTTACTGATTTTCTCACTTGTGTTAATGAGGGAGTGGAGGAGAGAGTAGACCTGGGCCTTACTAGGGAAATGTTAATCAAACAATTGGTTTGGGAAACGCTTAATGCCCCTACCTGCAATGTGGTCACAGCAGTCCACAATGAGGACATTCGTAAGTGGGTACTGGCCACAAGAGATCTTGACCCTAGTAATGGTCCCATCGCTGCCCTCACCACTTTTCTGGATGCCCTCCTTATAGACAGGCGGCATGCCAACAAACACACCCAAGGGCCCTCAAGTAGACAGATCTTCCTGGAGATGCTGCAAACCAGGCCATCTGCCATGTGACTGCTCCTGGGCAAAACCTAGGACCTGATGCCCCAGATGATTTAAGGGATTTCATTGGGCAAAGGATTGCAGATCACAGCCTGCTGAAACACCAGCCCCTTTAAACTCCAGGCAGGCTGCTTCTCAGCCCTGCCAGTAAGATGAGGCTCTGGCAACCCAAAAATCTAATGAACACTCCCCATTTTTCCACACTCCCCAATACTGACCATCCATCTTGAAATCAGACAAGGACAGAAGTTATGGCCTTTGATTCTTCATTTTTTTAAAAGATTTGTTTATTTATTATGCATACAGTGCTCTGCCTGTATGTATCTCTGCAGGCCAGAAGAGGGCACCAGATCTCATTACATACAGATGGTTGTGAGCCACCATGTGGTTGCTGGGAATTGAACTCAGGACCTTTGGAAGAGTAGCCAGTGCTCTTAACCTCTGAACCATCTCTCCAGCCCTGATTCTTCATTTTTTGAAAATGTTTGGCATAATATAAAAAGGCTATTTGATCCCTCCTTGATGCTCACATATGCCTTAATTGGTAGGGTGGTATTGTTAATCCTTATTCTCTTTAAATGTCTTCTGCAGCATATTCAACAGCAGCAGGCAGCAACTAAGGCAACTCTTCAGGTGTTAATGGCTCTTAGATATCCTGCTCATAGACCTCCACAGGAGGTTATGCATGCCTGGTTCTCTGAAATTCAAAAGGCCTAATCCTCTCCACCTGGGCAGCTCTCCAGGCATGGATGTTCTTCCAGGGCTGGTAGTCAATGACGGGTAAGCGCTTGTTAGGCAAGCCCACCTAAGACAGGTACAGTTCAGTTGCTGAGCCCTCCTGAGACAGGGTCAACAAGGCCTGAACAAAGAACTCTGGCCCCTGCTGAGTGCCCACATAATAAATAAAAAAGGGTGGAAATGTAGAAAGATAAGGCCTATGAGGCCGAGAGATGAGCCAACCTGGAGTCTGCTTGAAGGCCTAACAACAGGCCATGTCAGAGGTCCTAATCATGCCTAGCCAATGAGGGGCGACCACATAATGTCACCAGATTGGGACATAGCCTGGGTGCTGGGAGGAGGGCATATAAGGCTCTCCCCATTGCTGAATAAATGAGTCTGCTGTTTCCTTTTACCTGACTCCCAGAGTCTATGCCATTGACTCTGTGCCTTCTCACCCCCTCCCTCGAGGGAGCCATTAGGACACAGCAACATACCCCAACTCTAATGGTTTAAAGCCACAATGCTTCAAAGTGTACATCTAGAATGTTCCCTAGAGGCCCATGTGTTGAAGACTTGGTGCCAGCTTGCTATTACTGTGAGGGGATGAAGTCTTTTAGGAGGTAGGGCCTCATGGGATAAAGTAATTTGGGGTGTGCTCCTAGGGGTTGGTATTATTGGGTTCCCATCCCTTCCTTCTTTCTTTGCTTCCTGATCCCCCACCCACAAGCAAAGTTACAAATCCATTTCTTTAGCCACCCTACCATGCTGGCCACATTCCAAGCACTCAGCAGCCAAACATGGCTCTGACACCACTTTGGAGAGCACAGAGAGAAAGAGAGGAAACTTCTGGCTCATGTCAGGGCAGCACAGTCCAGTCATGGATGTGGATCTAAACAAAGGCTAAAAGTTAAGTTTCTTGCCATAGGCCCCAAACAGCATGGCTGACCAACCATGAACATGGATAACCATAGTCATGAGCCAAATATCCTCTCCCCCATCTTCTGTGTTTGGGATTGGACAGAGGGCCTCATGTATGAGAACCCAAGCTCTACTCGTGACCTGGCCCCAACCCTGTTTCTTAGGTACTTTGTTATCATGATAGAAAGTTGACTAACTCAGACATTGTAGAGCATTTCTCTGCTCTCTCAAACTAAGCTGGATAAATAGTCCACTTTTTATTTTGAAAGATTAGTATCATGATACTGTAACAGTAACTTAAATGGGGGAAAAAGAATTTTATATTACAATTCAGTATGAAATACTTAGCTATAATGAAGTTTTCAGACACTTTTGGACACTACACACAATGGGTGAGTCTGAACTGGAAAGGGTCAGGGTAATGCTTACTTGCGTGTTGTTGGCATCCTTCATATATCTGACATTTTGAAACACAGGCTAAGAAAATGCGTTCAGATAGGAAGATAGGCAGGTAGACACACAGACTCATGAAGACATAAGTGTCAGAAGATACAGTGTTCCTCAGCAGTAAGGACACAGCTTCCACCATCTGTGATGTGGTTGGGAAATGATGAGTAGCTCTTGGGGAATTCCAAACAAAACAAAGTATAATGCCTCAACTTACATAACCTTGTGTTCTTGAAAAATTCTTTGCATATTATAGCTGTGCAGAAAATTGTTCACACATCATGCAGAGTTCAATTCTGATCTTAGATCATTGCTGTGGAAGTGTTTCACCCACCAATGACCACCTGGCCATGTGGAAGCTTTGTGGGAGTAGGATTCAGGGGCTCATTTTCCTGGCAGGACCCCAGATGTGAGAAGCCCTGTCTCTAGTCATTCTCCCACAAGATTCCAAAGTGTCCTGAGAAGACAGCCTCTTCTGGATCCTGATTGCTCCCTGATCTTGCCCTCGTGTCTTCCTGGCCAGCCTATTTCATGTTGATGACATCTTGTAGACAGGTACAAGGGGGTTGCTGGTCAGCCATAAGACTATGTCTGTGCTCTAGGAGGGTGCCATCGAAGGTCCCTATCTGCACATGGCCTGTCACTATCCTGCCTTTCCCTCTGGGATCCCTTATGGTGGTGGTTTTGACTTGTAGCTGCTCTACTGTGGGTCAGTTCTGAGGCTTGCTTGCCAGTCTTTTCAGAGGAAGCAGGCCACCCCAGCTGATGGGACTGAGCAGGGGCTATATGACCTTGACACACAGTTGACACTTAGCAGATGCCAGCTCCCAATGCTTGCTCACAGCTTCCTTCCTGTTTACCAGGTCATCTCCATCTCTCATTTTGTTTCCTTCTCTTGGCTTCACAGTTCAATCTACACTGTCCAATATGGTAGTCACTAGTCAGAGATGTTGCTATTTTAATTTAGAATAATTAAAATTAAACAAAGCTACAAATCCATTTTTTTATAGCCACCGAACCACACCACTCAGATTCCAAGTGCTCAGTAGCCATACACGGCTCTGGTACCATTTTTTGAGAGCACAGAGAGAAGGAGGGGAATCTTCTAGCTCATGTCAAGCCAGCACAGTCCAGTCATGGACATGGATCTAAACAAAGGCTAAGAGGTAAGCGACTAGTTTATAGTCATTTTCCCCAGAAATGTAATTCTCACTTGTGAAACACTAGCTCAGTTCACTGCTATGCTAATGTGGTAAAAAGCCTGCTTTTCTGCCAATGATCTGAGCCTAGAATTGGACTCTGTTGTTCATACAAACACAAAATATACCACAATTGAGATTCTCCATGCCATCCCTGCTGTGGCTTGAATGTGTGTTGAGAACTTAATCCCCAAATCAAGATGCTGATGGTATTCAGAGGCAGGACCTTTGGGAGGAGGTTAGGATCAGATGATGTCATGTGGGGGAGTCCCCATGGGGGTATTCGTGACTTTGTTAGAATAGTCAGTGTCACTGAGTTTACCATGTGAGGCCCTGCGTCACCTTTGCTACAGTGTGAGGGTCTGGCCAGATACTGACATCATACTCTGGGGCTTCCCAAGCCAAATAAACCTCTGTTCTCTACAAACTACCCAGCCTTGGGTATTTTGTTATGACAACAGAAAACAAACTAAGAAAGCTCCAGATTTTGGGAGGAATTATTTGACTGACAATAAAACCAGTAGGAGGAACTGATGAAAAGCCCGATTGGGTTTCCAAGTCAAATGTAATTGAAGACTACACCTCTTGGCATGTAGAAAAAACTGGAATGACCCCTGTTCACACCCTTCAAAGGGAGGGCTCAAGATCTCCGTGTGAAGGGAAAGCAAGCAGAACAACACACAGCGAATGAGTTTGTGACCCAGAGGTGGACAGCTCATTTCAAAAGCAAAAATTGCAAGGCAAAAGAACTTGATCACATCACAGCACACTGTGGACTACCCTGGGTTTCTTGGTTAAGGGGCATGGGTATCCTCCCCACCCATGACCCAACAGATCCTCTTGGGTGTCATCATACAAGGCATCCCGGGGCATATAAGATGATGCTCACTTAATGTCTTCTAAGGGGAGGGGGTGGCTCCCTCTGGGATGGGTGGAGGACTGTGTACTGAGGACCAGGCAACATGATCTGAAACCCAGCACTGAGCAGTTGAAGAGCACAGGAGGAGAAGGGGGGGGGGGGGGGAAGCATAAGAGTACACAGTACCATCCATGCAAGTGGAAAACACATACTTTATAGAAACACACACAATGGAAAGACAGAACCCTTCATTTGAGGGGGATTCCTCATCATGATGCATAGATGCCTGCAGTTGCTGAGACTCTGAGCTCACTGTGCATTTTCCGCCACTGCAGACCTGTGAGAAGGTATAGTATAAACCAGGTACAGTAGGTCAAGAGCAATGATTTTACCACACTGGAATAGTTACTACATCAGTTAAATAAGTCCTGTCTTAGTTTTCTATGCTGTGATAACAGCATGACCAAAAGCAAGCTGGGGATGAAAGGACTTATTTTGTCTTACAAGTCTCAGGTCACACTACATCACTGAGGGAAATCAGGGCAGGAACTGAAGCAGGGGCCATGGAGGAATACTGCTTACTGGCTTGTTCTCCCTGGCTTGCTCAATCTGCTTTCTTCTACAACCCAGGACCACCTGCCCAGGGGTGGCACCATCTATAGAGAGCTGGACCCTCCCATATCAATCATTAGTCAAGAAAATGTCATACAGATATCTGGTGGGTGAATTTTCTCAAACTGAGAGTTCCTCTTCCCGGATGACTCTAGCTTGTGTTAAGTTGACATAAAACTACCCAACATCAACCAATGAAGATGGCTGTGGAGTGACTAGTGGGTGGGTGGCCCATATGAAGCATGTATATGCAAAGGGATGACAGCAAGATGGCATGGGATTTTATCACACTTCCCAGAACAGTGTGCAATGTGAAGTTCATGCACTACTTATTCCTGGCGTTTTCCATTTTCAGATTGTGATTGGCCACTGGTGACTGAGTTCATGGACAATGAAACTGAGGGTGTAGGGGGGTGACTAGTGACCACTGACATCACAGGAGGAAGGCAGGGGAAGAGAGGCAGAAAGCTGCTTCCCACCCCATCCAAGTTTCCTACTCAGGACACACAAGGTGCCCAAATGTCAGATCTGATGGCACCAAGACAGCACATTAGTCATGAGGGTACTCTCATGTATGTACTCATGTATGTGTGCATCCCAGGACCTGCACACGCTGGGCAAGCACTCTTTCCGATACTGGCATTTAATTCAGGAACAGACAAACTCTTCCTGGAAATATTTCAGGCTTTTAACCATACACGGTCTTTGAAGCACAAGAGCAGCCATAGAGATGCTTGGACGACAAACACGGCCGTATTCTAAGAAAACCTTAGACAATCTTCTCAAACACTTAGAATTTCATGAAATTTTCATGAACTATCCCTTTTAAGATTTCTTTAAATCATTACAAATGAAAGATAACTCTTAGTAGATTGTCCCAAGCTAGCATGGGGCAGGGTTCTGTCATAATAAGTTAAGTGATGATTTCTGCCAAGCTTGTCAGAGCAGAATGTGTTCAATCACCCGACAACCTTGTCCTCACCTTTGCTCCTGGGCTAAAATCTGCCCAGTGCTGCCTGAGGCCCTAGGATAAACTATCCAGTCGCTGGAACCCTGTGGTCACCCCACAGGCAGGATAGTTAATGAATTAAGAAAGACAGGGGAGCATGTTTCTTAAAACATTTCTTAGTTGTCAGAACCACTTGCCCCTGGACTTTATATCTGAGGGCACAAATGTTATTATTTAAGCCACTATGAGTTGGGTTTGTGTGACTTGCAGTTGGAAGTATTATTATTACTAAACCACTTACAGCACTACTGGGGGGGGGTTGTGAAATGAGGTTGTGTAGACAAGAACTCTGGCGCATTGCCTCATGCACAGCAGGTACTCAGAAATGCTGGCTCCTGTCCTGTGTCCATGCTGCCTTCACCCACCTCAGCCCCATAGAACCAGACCCCAGCTGGAGAGGGTAGGCCACCATTAGCAATCTGTCACTTATGTAAACCACGTCTGTAGCAAGCTCCAGCAAGGTTTTCTCTCCAAGGAGGTGGTCTTGGGAGTATGGAGACCTGCCAGTCAAAGCTGAGGCCTACTAATATGGAGGGGTGAAGGCAGCCTGGAGTTCACAGGTACAGGTGGCCACATCCATAGGCAGAGTCCCCTGTCATCCAGAAGCCTCAACCTTGCTTCTGTGGTCTTCTGGGCTCAGCATCACGCCTTCTGTCTGAAAGCAAGTAAAGACTGTCCTGGAACATCTGCAGCTGGCTCCACAGCAACCACAGCAACCTCTACCCGGAATCAAGGGACACATTACTGTGCTGTACCAAAGCCAAGGCGAGGCACGGAGACCATCTCACTTTTGGTTTTGGCCTTTTCTGATACAGATGGACAGTGACACAGGTGTGTTTCTTAGCCTCTAGTCTTTTGAGCCACTCTGTTACCTTGGCAATTTCATAAAGCCATAAGGCTGACAGGCTCCTCAGATGGCAGGTATCTCCATGCCAGATGTCTTCCCTGGAGGTCCTGGGGGTTCTACACAGCGGCTTCCTTTGCTGTGAGGTATTTCCTGAGCTGAGGAGCCTCCCGGAAGTAGAAACCAGTGTATGAAAACAAGAGAACAACAGCAGGAAGAAGAGCCAGAGCTGCTGCCAGGGAGAAGTGGAAAGTAAGCCACAAAGAAGGCAGCATGGCAAGTGGCCCTGGGGTCTTCTGGGCATCTCTGCTGGGCAGATGCCCAGTCTCTGGTTCTGTGGGGGCCTGTGGCCCCCCAGCTGGTCAGCCCACTGCTGATACTGTCCTCTGATCTTCTACAACATATTGTGGGGCAGCCCTGTCCTTAGCAAGAATGGACCCGACCTCATGGCTTAGCTGGCCCCAGGGAGACAGACTTGAGGAAATTGTCACAGAACAAAGGGATGATGGGAAGGACAGACTGTGGAGATAGCAGGGAACTGCTTTAGTGGGGTAGGGTATCTGGCAGAGACCTGTGATGGCCACGGGAGACTGACCTAAGGGCTGTGGATGGGTGTGGTGGACTCAAGGGATGAGTGGGTTGGTGGACACGATGCAGTGGAATGTGGCAGAGCTAAGGCCAGAGGTCACATCACTTGGAGCCATGAATGCCATGACAAACAGGCTGCAGAGGCTGTGGTTAGGGAAGCTGTCCAGCTCTCTTGTGTGCACAGAAGGCCACTTTGGCCCTGAGTGTGTGATCAGTGACTGGAAGGGAGCTGGGCACAGGGTAGAAGCAGGGACAGCCACCTGGAGACAGTGCTGGGCTAGGATGGGCAGAAGGTAAACAGGCAGAACCGAGAGAGCCACAAGGCAGCATCCGGGGCTTTCTGCCTACTCCCCTCGCCACCTTGTACGGCCTGTCCTCATGCACATCAAGTCAGGTCCCTCTGCATATCAAGTCAGCCCTGTGTTCCGCCGTGGGTCTCCCTGGTCCAGACTGAAAGACCCGAGTGATATGCAACCTGGAGGTCAGCATTACCTCAGAGAAGAGCCGCTTGCAGCCACACTGAATCATGGCTGCTGGAGACAAGGCCTGTATACAGGCAAATAGGTAAGATGAAGTTTTAGGGTGGTCAGTCACCCAGTTTGTTGACCATCCTGGCAGAAATGTTCAGAAGCGGCTGTTAGTGTTGTTCTCATTATCTCATTTTACAGGTAAGGAAAGTGAGGCTCCTGGAGGCAAGAGAGACTTGCTGAGGGTCACACTCCACAGCTCAGCCCTGCCTCTCCTCACACAGTATGTACACCAAAATGGAGGAACAGAAGTTTCCCTCACTTAATGGAGGAGGAACTTGGGCTCACAGAGGGGAAAACCCCTCTGGGTCCTGCACAGCACATAGAAAAAGCTGGGGTTTGAATTTGGGGTATTCAGGCCTCTGAGCCTGGGCCTCTCCCCAGCTTGTCTCTGCTTTGGGCTTGTTCCATTGTCCTTGAAAGAAGGGCCTGTTCCTACCAGCAGCCACCCACATGGCCCCAAAGGACAATAGGACAGATACCCGGGCCCACTTTGTCTTTTTCTCTGTCCTTCTGACTGGTTGGCTGTGGCCTGCAGGTCAGGCAGGGCTGCTGCAGTGGGCGAGAAGAAGGGAGTTAACCCTTGAATGGCCTCATCTTTGTGCGCCTTTCACGGTGGTCTGCAGACTGAGTTATCGTCTGTCTCCCTCCCTTCTTGGCTTTTTCATCCTCCTGACAACAAAGGCGCAGAAGCCAGCCCAGCCCCCGGGCCCCACTCCGTGGTAGGAGGAGAAGGGGGTTCTGTAGCCTTTGCTGGCTCGGAGTTCCTAGCCAGGTGTTCTGAAGGCTGGCTGCAGGGCAGGGGAGGTCTCAGGAGACAGTAAGGCTACCAATGCACCAGAGATTTCCCACCCAGGGCCAGAATAACCCTCCCTGGAGACAGTGCTACCCTTCAGGCCTCCAGGCCACTCTGGACAGCCTGTGCTCAAGCTTCTGAGGTTTCTGAGGCTAGCACTCATCCACATGTCCCTGTCACCACTCAGCTGTGTGTGCCATCTGGCTGTGTGTCAGGCCTGGGTTGGGCCTGACACAGAACACCAAGCCTGCTGTTTCCTTGGAGGGAACAGTTAGGGGAAAGGGACGCTGGGAATGACGATGTATCTGTGAACCGTGCCTAGCAAGCACTGAGGTGTCTGAGCAACATAGGTCACTGGGGGACAGAGTCCTCCCAACTACCCTCAGTGCATTTGTAGACAGGAAACCTGGCATGGGGACAAGCCTGGATTATGTCCGACCAGGTCCTTCCTGGGCTTCACTATCCAGAGCCTTGAGAAGTCCCAGGTAGGCTGCTGCTATGATGAGAATGGGGATTTGTGCCGTGAGATGGTGGTGTTTTGAAAGAAAATGGAGTGGCGCTATTAGGAGGTGTGGCCTTGTTGGAGGAAGTGTGTCACTGTGGAGGGTGGGCTTTGAGTTTTCCTATGCTCAAGCTACTCCCAGTGTTAGAGACTACTTTCTGTTAACTTCTGATCAAGATGTAGCCAGTGCCATGTCTGCCTGCACGCTGCCATGCTCCCTGCCCTCATGATAATGGACTGAACCTCTGAAAAAGAGTAATGAACAAAAAGAGAGAGAAAACGGGAGTGAGGTGGATATGCATAGTTGTGTCTAAGCTGGGGGAGGTGTCAGTGAAGCATTTGATCAGGCAGGGTTGAATGATATTTTATGAATGGGCGTGCAAATGTTCCTTCTGCAACTGTTTCTTACTGCAATGATTCTGCTCTTCCTCACCATATCGCTACAGTCTTGGAGGCAAAACCCTTTGCTGGGCCCAGGTGGCCTGCCTTGTGGGACTGGAGAAAGAAGCTAAGACCTCGGTTCACATGAGGCAGGGTGGAAGTGGGAGAGGGGCCGGCCTTGGGGACTGGAGCTATATGGCTATGAGTGGCAGGCAATCCCCTTGGGAAGACTGCTGGTCTCAGCAGGTGGAAACTGGGCCAAGTGTGTCCCTGGGCACTTCTATACCCCAAGGAGACCTAAGACCCTTTTATACTTGGGGACTTTTGTCTGACTTGGGATCTTACAAGTCTGAAGGCACCAGTGGCAGCTTTGTGGCCCTTTGCACATGACACTTATATTCCAATACGTGTGACCAGGACCTGCTTCTTGGGGCTAGGAGACCATCTGAGTGTGGTGAGTGTTCATACTCCATTTCTGTATCCTTGAGGGATTTGGTACATGTGGTGGTGTGAATGAAAATGGCCCTCATAGGCTCACAGGGAGTGGCACAGTTAGGAGGTGTGGCCTTGTTGGAGTAAGTGTGTCTCTAGGGGTGAACTTTGGGGTTTCAGAAGCTCAAGCCAGGCCCAGTGTCACTTTCTCTTCCTACTGCCTGCCAATCCAGATGTAGAACTCTTAGCCACCTCTCCAGTCCCGTGTCTGCCTGTGTGCTGTCATGCTTCCCACCATGATGATAATGGATGAAACCTTTGAACTGTAAGCAAGGCCTAATTGAATGGTTTTTTTTCTTTATAAGAGTTACTGTGGTCATGGTATCTCTTCACAGCAATAAAACCCTAAATAAGACAATGCAGGTCTTGGTCCATGGAGCATGCTTATAAAGTATGGTTTAATCAATAAGGGAATGTCTCCAACTGTGTAAAGTATTTGTTATATCTTTTTAGGTTGGTGGGCAAGGTGGTGGTCTGAAACATTTTGGAAAGTTCCCTTCCATCTACAAACAAACAGATATCACGGATAAAACTTAACATGAAAAAGAACAAAGGAAAGTCAGAAGTAAGGAAAGGCCTCTAGTTCAACTGAGGGTCAGGCAGTGGTGCTAATAAAATGCCCTCAAGGGGCTGGAGAGATGGCTCAGAGGTTAAGAGCACCGACTGCTCTTCCAGAGGTCCTGAGTTCAATTCCCAGCACCCACATGGTGACTCACAGCCATCTGTAATGAGATCTGGTGCCCTTTTCTGTGTACATAATAAATAAATAAATCTTTAAAAAAAATAAAAAATAAAAAATAAAATGCCCTCAAGGATGGGATACAAAAGAGAGCTCGCTGAGTCAGCAAGATGCTCCTGCAGAAGTCAGAGCTCAAATGACATGAGATGATAACATTTCTGCTCTCAGGCCTGGGAGTTTTATCCAGAGGTATGAGACTTAATCTCTCCCAAGAATAAAATGGGAAACTCAATTCTAAGAAATGAATTTTAAAGTGATTAGGATTCCATCTTGGTTCTCCAGGCTGTGGTGAAGACAGGGGAAAGAACTCCCAAACTCTGCTTCTCTCTGGGACTCTCAAGGGCTGCACCTTTGCCATAGACTTACAGGAAAAAAATCACACAGCATGCCAAGAATGCATCATCACAATGGAGACAGCAGACGTAAAACACTTGTGGAAACTCGGACACTACAGCAATCCAAAGACTAAGTGTGGTCATCTCAGAGTCTGCAGAAGTATGACTCCTGGACCTCCATGGACACCAAAATCCATGGCTGCTCAATCTTTGTATACACTGGCACTGTATTTTCACAGAACCTTCACACATCACATACTTTAAATCATCTCTCCAGAGCTTTTAACCCTTAGCATGACGTTAATGCTGCGTGCACGGCTGCTGTGGGATGGTCTGTATGTCAAATTGCTCTGATTGGTCAATAAATAAAACACTGATTGGCCAGTGGCCAGGCAGGAAGTATAGGCGGGACTAGCAGAGAGGAGAATTAAGAGAACAGGAAGCTGAATGAGAGAGACACTGCCAGCCGCCACCACGATAAGCAGCATGTGAAGATGCTGGTAAGCCACAAGCCACAAGCCACGGGGCAAGGTATAGATTTATAGAAATGGATTAATTTAAGATGTAAGAACTAGATATCTAGAAGCCTGAGCTACTAGGCCAAACAGTTTAAACAATATAAGTCTCTGTGTTTACTTGGTTGGGTCTGAGCGGCTGTGGGACTGGTGGGTGACAGATTTGTCCTGACTGTGGGCCAGGCAGGACCAGGAAAACTTTAGCTACACATGGCTCTAACACTATGTTGTACAGAAACAGTGACTCTACAGAACTGTGTTCGGCAGCGGCATGGCCTTTTCTGGCTGTTATTGATCCTCTACTGATTGAATATGGCATATAGAAGCCTTGTCTAACGGAAGACTGACTATGTCTAAAAATTAGAGAGGATTGGATGGAACCTATAACACAGGGCAGAGCAGCATGGGAAAAGGAAGCTTGGTTTGAAAACGTTCACTAAACGGAAGTAGTGGAGATACGAAATTGGGTTGTCACTGAAGAGAAGTGGCAGAGTTTCAGTTACAGCTGGGAAAAATCTGGGCTCTGGTTCAGCTGGGTTCTTGATCTGTGATTTCAATAAAGCCACTAGACCCTGAGTTGACAAGGTTCCAACTCTAGGGCATCCTTAATTAGCATCAGGGTGGAAGGTTCTTTGAAGAGCAGAACAGGAAGTCAGGTCATTCCAAATGGCTTCATGCTGTCCCCAAGACATATCTTCAGATCATTTGGAACATGTTAGTATGGTATCACCTAAGAGGGCAGGGATGGCTTATGCTTGGAGTGTGGCCCCTTCTTCCCATTTGTCTTTCCTGGCTGCAGTTTAACCCCCAGGGACATCTGAACATCTGACAATGCAGAAGCAGAGGGGGTGTATAGCTCACGGTATTCCCATTGTGGTTTGGATAAGACATGTTTCCCAGGCTCACATGTTGGGGTCTGAGTTGCTAGATGATGGGCCTTGGGGAGAGGATGGGATCTTGAGAACTCTGACATAATCACTACACTCAACCTCTTGATGGGTTCATAATATGGTGGCGTTATTGAGAGGTGGTGAAAGGGATGTGATGGGGTCTGACTCGAGGAAATAGGGCACTGGAGCACGTCCCTGTGAGCTGGAGCTGACCCTGGTTCTTTTAAACTCCTTTCTTTCTGCTTCTTGGAGATCATGAGGTGAGAGGCTTTGGCTATATTTTGTTGTTACCCAGAATCAGTGGACCCAAGGACTATGACAGAAATGTCTGAAACCCTGATCCTAGATAAACCTTTCCACACAGAGCCTGACTACCACACCCTCCCAGTTTGTAAAACATCCTGTGGATGTTTGGTGGAGGATGAGAGCATGGAGAAACCCAAGAGGACTGTGCATCTTACCAGAGCCAACCAAGTTGAGTAGCACTGGGCTGTGAAGGTGGGATTTTAATCCTGCCTGTTACTTACTGGGTCTGGCTAGCACATATTTCTCTGACCTGGCTGTCTCGTCTGTGATACAATAAGAATGATCTTCAGGTTGGATTTGAGCACCCATGCACTGACGTGGGAAAGGTGCCTGGCATCAGGTGATGCTTAGTGTCTGTGGCTTTTCTGCCTCTTTCCCTTCCCTTTCTTCAGAGACTGAAAACCTTGGCATAGGCCAGTCCACAGCCTGCTAGCTACGGCTACAAGATGAGCAGAGAAGGTCTGCCTCTTGAGCCACTCATTCACCTAGTCATCCTGTGACCTTCACCCTCTGGTTCTCGGTTTTTTCCTTCCAGGCTCTAGGTTGTCTGGCTTTTCCTATTCTCCCCAGCTTTATTCCTCTAGACACTAGGTGACTATTTCCTCTTCCTTAAGAATGGAACTCTGATGGGATTTGGGGCACACCAGTACCATCAGACACCGCTGTGGGTGGCAGCAGAAGATGACACAGTTCCAGCCAGTGAGATCCAGGTTCACATTCCAAAGGAGAACACAAAGGCACAGGCTCCCTGGGAGAGCGTCTCCTTCTTCCAGTGTTGCCCACTCTTGTGCCTGAATGGTAAATACAGGACCTGTAGGCACGGCAGCCATCTTGTGATCCATGAAGCAGCAGCAACAGCGAACGTGTAGAGTAGAAAGAAGAGCACTGGCTGTGGCGCAGGCAGCCCTTCCTTTCTTT
>CABHPP010124325.1:5745-17058 GCA_902168425.1 Peromyscus attwateri
ATCTTAGACATGTCCAGTGAGCACATGACTACAGAAGACCCAACCATCTTAGACATGTCCAGTGAGCACATGACTACAGAAGATCCCAACCATCTTAGACATGTCCAGTGAGCACATGACTACAGAAGACCCAACCATCTTAGATATGTCCAATGAGGGCATGACTACAGAAGACCCAACCATCTTAGACATGTCCAGTGAGCACATGACTGCAGAAGACCCAACCATCTTAGACATGTCCAGTGAGCATATAACTACAGAAGATCCCAACCATCTTAGACATGTCCAGTGAGCACATGACTACAGAAGACCCAACCATTTTAGACATGTCCAGTGAGCACATGACTACAGAAGATCCCAACCATCTTAGACATGCCTGATGAAGGCAGGACTACAGATTCCTGGCCTTAAATTTGTGGCTAGAGTTTTCCTGCCTGGCCCACAGCCAGGATAAATCTCTTTCACCTGCCAGTCCCACCACCGCTCAGACCCAACCAAGGAAACACAGAGACTTCTATTGCTTATAAACTGTATGGCCGTGGCAGGCTTCTTGCTAACTGTCCTTATATCTTAAGTTATCCATTTCCATAAATCTATACCTTGCCACATGGTTCGTGGCTTACCGGCATCTTCACATGCTGCTTGTCCTGGCGGTGGCTGGCAGGCTGTCAGGCAGGCAGGCAGGCTCCTTCTGCCTTCCTGCTCTTTTTATTCTCTCTGTTAGTCCCGCCTACACTTCCTGCCTAGCCACCGGCCAATCAGTGCTTTATTAGGAACACATTTGCCATACAGAACAGCCCACAGCATAAATTCTTTCTGCAAAATTCAGGAAAGTTTTCATGATCTAGAACAGCTAGCTTTGTGGATCTTTCTATCTTTCCTTGAAGTTTTAGAAGGATTGTCAGCTTTAAAAATGAGATAACATAAGCCTGCTCCCTTTTCTTCAGCAGCAGGGATGTAGCAGTAACAGTACATAAGTCAGAGCACAATGGACAAGCACTCCAGGCCACAGACAGACATCATGAGGTGAACATTAACCAGGCTCATCTAGGAGATCATATTTAAAATGTGTTTTCCTGTGGAGGAAGTAGATCAACCTCACTGGTGACTGGTTTTAGAAGTAGTTCCAGTGACTGGAGAGATGGCTCAGTGCTGAAGAGCACTGGCTGCTCTTGCAGAGGACCCGGGTATGAGTCCTAGTATCCACACAGTGTCTCACAACCATCTGTAACTCTAGTTTCAGGGTCTCTGACACCCTCTTCTGACTAGTGTGGGTACTGTACACATGTGGTACACATCCATCCATCCATGCAGGCAACACTCATATACATAAAATACAAATAAATAAATCTTTTAAGAAGTCCTTTCACTTGTTTGCTAATTGTATTATTTATAATTTGTCATTATGGCACTACAGGGTTTTCAGTGTTTTTTGTGAGAGTTTAGGTATAAAGATGTGGCGCATACTCACAGTAATGTCACGTTCCTAGAAACCTTTGGCACGGCTTTTAAGTCAGCTTGTATGCATTCCAGTTCATTTTCTCTACAGGAACAGTGCTGTGGATACTGGCTGAGAACTAGGGAGAAAAGACAAAAGAATTACACCAGAAAAAAACAAAACAAACAAACAAAAAAAACCCAATCATGTTTATTTATGGCAACAACCGACAATTTTCTCTTTTAACCAACTACGTAACAATTTATATCTATTAATGGGCTCCTTGAGCCCTTCATAAAAGCAAACAAGAATTCTCTCCATATCAAGTTCATCTCATCTCTAGTTTCTTCCCACAGTCATCTTAAAGACATTTAACATCTCACAGAGCAGGAAGAAACCACAGGTGTAAACAAATAAAATCAGACCAAGCACTGAGACAAGATAAAGTTCTGTTCAGTGAAAAGCATCGTTTGTTGGAGTAAATCTCCATGGTGATAGCTGGACCAACTCAATCCGATAGCATGAAGCAGTTGCTAAATGAATGTCACGTGGAATATGTGACAGAGGAGCAGAGAAAGAGGCAGAAGATTTTAACAGGATCTTTAATTTCTCCGCTGACCCTATGGATGTTTGATTTGATGCAGTTAAGAAAGTGAAAGTTAATTTTTATTTATATTATTATTTATGGTGATATTTTATTTGTACTGAAATGTGATTTTATTTGTATGTTAATAAATAAAGTTGCCTGGGGATCAGAGCTAATAGCAAGCCATAGCAGAAGTCTGGCAGTGGTAGCACACGCCCTGACAGGCAGATCTCTGTGTGTTCAAGGATACAGCCAGCATGGAGACATACACCTTTAATCTCAATACCAACCATAGAAGACCTGGAGGTCTGTATAGATGGGCAGTGATGAGGAGGTCATGTGGTTGGGTTTACAACCAATGAGAAGGCAGAACAGAAAGTCTATAAGACAGACAGACACACAGGAAGTAGTTCTCTGGCTGAGGAGGACAGCAGCAGCAGTGAAGGGTAAGGTTTTTAGCTCTTAGCTATTGCTCTGAACTCTTGGGCTTTTTAACTCTGCAATCAGCTCTGTGTTTCTTATTTAAAAAGACGGTTACATCTACAATTATTATTATAATTAGTCAACTGTTTTGACACAGGGTCTTGCTATGTAGTACATTACCTTCTACCTTGACCTGATGAATGATGGCATTCAAGACATGTGCTATGGTGTGGATGCAGCCTGTTGCTGTTATGTGCTGAACTGTGAGTATAAATTCTTTCTAATTGCCCATCCTTCTTTGTATCACATTTAAAGTGCATTTAGCTGCATTTTGGCAGCAAAGTTACCACAGCTATTACTGGATCCCCAGTTCATACAGGAGATGCTTTCAGTATATAATGTTTAGATGTTATTATGTGGTCTACATGGTAATTGGCTCAACTCAATAAAGATAGCATTAGTATGTTTTGTCTAATGTTTATTGACATCAAGAATATTACAGCTGTATTATTCTGATTAAGGTTGTAATCAGAAAGTACTTGGCAATAAAAGAGTTTCATGCAGTCAAGCTGGGTATGCTGCTTGAAGCAGAGACATGATGGGGCTCAGTGGTTACAAGCACTGGCTGCTTTTGCAGAGGTCCTGGGTTCAGTTCCCAGAACCCACATGGTGGCTCACAACCATTTGTAACTCCATTTCTAGGTGATCTGATGCCCTCTTCTGGCCTCCTCAGGCACTAAGCATGCATACAATGCATATACATGCATGCAGGCAAAATATACCCATAAAAAATAAAAGTAAATAAATCTTTAAGACGGCAGAAATGTGGGCCTTTCTCCACCCTCCCTGTGTTGCAAAACAGTCACACCACCACCCTCTTCTGTGGATGGTCCTGAAAGGCCCTTCCCGTCTCCGTCCACCTCACTCATCCAGACATTCCTTGGGCTCAGATCTGTGGCCTTTGTCTGCCCTGGATGTTATAATAATTGACATTGTCTTCGTTCTTCCTGCTCAGCTGGCACAGTGATGTTTTTGGCCCAGATCCCTCTTGATTGGGAATCTGTCTCGTACCTGGCAGGGCTCTGTGGTGCCCCTGCCTGGCCTTTGTGACCTAACGGCCCCCAGCTACCATCCCACCCATCCAAGAATTCTGACAGTCACGGCCAGGCATGGTGTTCCCAGCTAAGACTTTTTTCTCTCACCCACTCTGCATCTGAAGGGGCCATTTTTAAGCATCTTGTCCTGATCCTCTTTGCTACTAAAAACTAAAACACAAAAACAAAGACCCAACCCAGTCAAACACACAGAAAAGCCATAACTGGTGATTTCCCACTGTGTGTGACGCGAGCTCCTGAACAACACATGTTAGAAAGAGACTGTTAAAGTTTTCAGTTATATTTCTTACTAATCTTGTCGTTTCTAAATTAGATTTTTCTGTGTCGTTTTGTTTTTTCAAGCAGTGAAACGTTTTAAGAAGTGTCTCGACAAAGGAGAACCTTAGTCGCACTCGGAAGAGCAAGCACACCGGGCAGGAAGTATGCTAGTTTTTTCTTCCCACACAGACTGTGGCTCTCCCCATTGCTTGGGGTCCTGACCTCCAGGTCTGTCGTGATTGGCTAGTTTTTAAAGAATTGGCACACACACACACACATACACATACACACACACACACACACACACACACACACACACACACACACACACACACACCACAAAGCGGGGAGGGGTCAGTCATTTTAACTCAAGAATGTTTCAGGGCCTTTGTGTAAACAAAGGTTTTTCAGGGTGTGTGTGTTGGGGGGGGAGAAGGGGGGCGAGATTAAGACATTTGCATCCAAGTTGGGACAGATAAAAAGATACAGTGTTACAGTACTTGGCAGCAAAGACTCCTTTAGTAGCATTAGCAGTTCCTCCTCGTCTTCTAAACAGTTTTTTCTTCAAACTCAGTGAGATGTAGGCCCCTTTCTTCTAGCCTGGCTTGGAGTAAGAAACAATGGCAGTGCGGGGCGCCTGTTCGGTAGCAGCTGACTCAGGAAGCCTGAGTTTGGCCCCTGGGGCAGAGAGTGAACTACTGTATCTATTTCACTAGCAGTTAGAGGCGAACCCCGCGCCCGCCCCCGTGGGTGGTCCCTTGCCTGGGAGATTGACCTGGCCACGGGAACTTGAGGTCTGCACCAGGCCGGATGACCAGATGGAGTTTCCTCTTAAGAGGCCTTCATGGCTACATTAACATTCCATCTCCGGAGAGGATCCAGAATTCTCTAGGAGTCAGGTCAGAGATCAGAGCTCCCCAAACACTTTTGTTTCTCTGGCTTCTGGCAAGGACAAAGCCGCCAAGGACTCATGAGTTCCAAGGACATTTCTGGCTTTTAGCCAAGAAAGAAACTGGTCACTTTTCTCTGGGGTCAATTTCTACCTCCATTTATAAAATATTTATTTTATTTTATATGTGTGTGTGTGTGTGTGTGTCTCGGAATGAATCTATGTGCCCCACTTGTGTGTAGTGTCATAGAGGCCAGAAGAGGACTTCAAATCACCTTAGTCACAGACGGTTGTGAGCTACCGTGTGGGTGCTGGTAACTAAACCCAGGTCCTCTCCAAGAGCAGCCAGTGCTCTAACCACTGAGCCATCTCCTCAGCCCCAATTTCTCTGTTCTCTTTTGATATGTGGACTCGTTACACAGCCCAGGTTAGCTTTGAACTCAGGACTCTCCTGCCTCAGATTCCTAATTGCTGGGGTTACAAGTGCATGCCACTGTATATGGTTTAATTTCATTTTTATAGATTATGTATTAATGTATAAGTGTAGGAATTATGAACTAGTATTATGAAGTTCATACTGCAGTCTTTCTCAGGGATGGGATGGGGATTGTTTTCAGGGCCCTCATGAATACCTAAATTCACAGATGCTCAAGTCCCTTCTAAAAGTGATGCAGTATTTGCATACAACTTACATACAAATCCCTGCATCTTCTCATGTATCTCTGGAGGCTTCATGACACTGATTATAACATAAATGCTGAGGATATAATTGTTACACTATATACATATTTTATATTATTACATGATTATAACAGTATATAACAACATAGAATAATATACATTAATATTAATGACTAGAAAATTTGCTGTACAAGTTCAGCACAGATATAGTTTTTATGAGACTATTTCTGGTTTGTTGGTTGAATGCACAATTATGTAACCCTAGGTGAGAGGACTGACTGTTAGTATAGAGTTTTGTTGTTGTTGTTTATTTGTTTGCTTGTTTTTGAGACAGGGTCCCACTATGTAGTAGTCTTGGTTAGCCTGGAACTCACAGAGATTACCTTCTGCCTCCCAGAGTGCTAGGATTAAAGGTGTGCACAACCATGCCTAATGTTAGTATAGCACTTAATATATACACATTACACACATAAATGAAGTTTATGTATAATAACATGTATCAAACTATATATTCATCTACATATGTACACACACATACACACACACACACACACACACACACACACACACACACACACATACACACACCCAACCCTATGAGCAATACAGAGGCCAATCTCCACAGTGAGTGCCCCAAGCCCTGAAGGGGAATGCTGCAGCCTCCTGAGTTCAGCTCTGCCCTCCCAGCTCATGCTGTAGAATCTCAGCACACTTGGATAAAGGCATTGTGCAACTTGCATTGACCAACTACCTGCAGATCTTACTGGCCTTGTTTACCTGCTGATCCTGTTACCTCTTCTATCTCCATCCGGGGACTTCACAGCCACCTCAGTGCATTGCTTGGGAGAATATTCCCACTCCTGGCAGAGCCCTCATTTCTTACAGTGGTCTTCCATGCCTCCCTGTGCAGCCCTGAATCACCACGGCTTAGTGAGAATGTCTTTCCAGATACACGTGAGCTATTTGTGAGTTGGGGACACACCTTAATCAGTACTGTATGTCCTGTGTCTGGAACGTAGTATGAGCTCTTTGTTGAAAAAAAAAAAAATCAAAGGAAACAGAACCTTGTTATTTGTCACCATTATTGATTAGCTATTCCCATGATTGATACAGAGACACAAGAAATAAGCATGCATGGAGATGGATCTATTGTTCCGTTTTTTTCTCAGGCCCTTAGGCAGACAGGAGAATGGTTACCAGTGAAATACATTGAAATGAAATTGACCTTCTGAAGATAACTGAGCCACTACAGCAGTCCCCCCTTATCCACAGGGGACACATTCCAAGACGCCCAGTGGATGCTTGAAACCAGAGATAGTAACACCAAATCCTGTATTAACTGTTTTCCCTATGCTTACATGCCTCTGAAAAAGTTCAATTTATAAATCAGGCCGGTGAGATTAAGAGTAACTAATTACTTAATAGAAAAATCATAACAGTATACCACGACCAACGTTATGTGAATGCGGTCTGTCTGTCTCAGGGCATCACCATCATCATTATCATGAGCCAGAGTCCCAGCTCCTCAAATGTTCATTTACTGTTTGGGGACTGCAGTTGACTGCAGTTCTTTGAAACTATTGACAGCAAAACCTTAGATAAGAGGGGACTGCCGTTCCCGGATAAATCCACGCACCACAATTACGTTTTTGCAAAGCGGATACCGTCTTTGAACCAACACCACTTACAGCACTCCTGTGTTAATGTCACTTTATTGACATTTCCATGGACTGTGCCAAATATGGTCGTCCATCCACTAGTGTCACCTGTGGGTGGTGATTGATACGCATCAGTTAGTCTAGAAATCAGATAGCATACCACAAAAACAAAAGTATAAAAATTTCATGAAATCAAACCAAGAAAACCCAAAGACCTGCTCAAGCAACAGAATGATTTTTTTTTTTTTAAATATGAAGATAGTAAGAGAGAGTTAAACAGACCTCTGTGGGCATTTCCTGCTTTCACTTACAAGGATTTCAGATGTATGCTTCACAACACATATAACGCAAAATTATTTTATGTAACCGTAAATGTCTTGGTAAACAATACCTCTTTCTAATACTGATATTTTGAATCTTTGACTTGAATTTCGGAGATTTCACAAGACTATTGCACTCTGCACATCACTTTGCCGTGTGAAGCTGGGAGGGACTTGTGGAATGGGGTGCTGAGTTTGATAAAATCGGAACTTTCTTGTTTTGCTTTGTTGCTGGGGGTTGAACCCAGGCCTCACACACTCTCAGCATGGGCTGTATCACTCCTTGCCAGATTTTGTTTTTAAATAAAACCAAAATACTTTTTAATAAAGAGTGTTGAATCCTATTGAGAGAAAAAACAGTGTCTTGGTTTCTCATGCTAAAGCATGTCAATTTGTCATTTGCTGTTATAATATTCTTATTTGATATTTCTTTTCTATTAGAAAAAATATGTACAAACAATTATTTATATACATCTTTACAAAAAAGGGGCCTATTCTGAAGCATCCTTAATTGAGCATGTGCTATAAAAATGGTAAGATTTGCATTGTAGTAGAGGGCACCAAAGTTCACACGAATCAAAAAGTAAATTCATGTGGCAGTTGCGTGCTCCTTTGATCCCTGATATCTATAATTTATCTTTAAGCCTTTTTCATATCCTGGATGGTGCTTTTGGGACATCTTTAATCGCATTATAAGCTATTCCATGCACATTGTTCAGTTTGGGTTCAGAACGTCCTTATGGGGCAGAGAAACAAGAGTGAGCCTTAATTCCCATGGAGCAAATGAGAAATCTCTGAGTAGCTTGTTCACTGATCCCCAGAGAACAGCCTCTGAACTGAGCACAGACTGAGCGCCTACTGTGTACTCTACTATCCTACGTTCTGGTTGGTAGCAAAGCAGAGTCTGGCCGTTTCTCAGGTCAAAGCTCACGTCTGCCAAGAGGCGGGAAAGTAACGCTCAGGACTCTACGTGGCAGGGGATGTACCCGCAAAGATGCCTGCGCAGCCCCCCTTGAGGGGGAGGGCCACTTAACTGCGCCTTTTTTGTCTTAGTTATTCTGGATTGAACCTAGTAGCGCCTGCATGCTAGGCAAGCCTTCTCTCCCTGAGCTGCATCCCGCATCTCCGAACTGAGTGTGAAGGAAGGGGCAGGCAGGAGTGCTCTGTGGAAAGGGGTTGGAATCGTTTCCCATCCAAGGGAAGGGTGCCCGCGTACCCAGGGCCCAGACAGCTGCTTGGCCCGCCGGGGTGCGGTCGTCCCACTCAGACGCTGGTTGGCCAGTGCTGAAGAGGGCTGGCTCTGTGTGGCAGACTAGGAAGGTCTGAGTTCCCGCGTTGACTGTGACTAACTTCACACATCAACCTCTCTGCCGTCAGTTCTCCTCACAGGAAAATCGGCAGATTAGATCAGGCAAGACACAGGGTCTCAACACAGCCCTCAACTTGGCCTGGGGGATGCCGAGTAATGAACTGTGTAACCTCTTCTCACTTCGTGCTTGATGACTCTGCTCAAGTCACGTTGCTTTTGCAAGAAGGACCCCATTTCACCTTATTTCAGCCAGCCCCGGGGCCTTTTATTTTCTATGCCTGGAATTCCATGACTCCAGAACATCATCCTTCCTTCCTTCCTTCTTTCTTTCCTTCCTTCTTTCCTTCCTTTCTTCCTTCCTTCCTTCCTTCCTTCCTTCCTTCCTTCCTTCCTTCCTTCCTTCCTTTTTCTTTCATTTTGTTCTCAATTCAAGTCAATTAAAGAAAAGTATTCTATGATTCTGTCCTTAAAGTGGATTTCCAGGATGTTTTTCGTCTCTTTATTTGTTTGCAATTCATGGTCCTTGTCCCTCTGCATGTGCTCAGTTATCTGTGCACAGTGTTATTGTTTTCTTAGTTCTTGTTGTCCCGTGAGCCCAAGGTCCTTGTTTTCTCCTTATTTCTTTTGAGCTCACTGTGTCTCAGTGATGTGTGGAGGTCCTGACACTCAGGGTCATTCAGCACGATCAATTAGTTCTCTAGGCGAGCCCAATAGCCGCTTATGGATATTCTTAAATGCCGAACAAAGCTATCGGCCACAAGGAAGCCTCTTAAAATTGAATTATGAGAAGCAGAGCAGAATTTAGAAGGCCATTTCAATTTTTATGAGACCATCTTTCTGACTTTAGCAAGCTCTGTATCCTAAAATTCAGGTCATTTGCCTGAACACAATGGCAGTTATCAGAACCACTCCTCCCAGGTCATTACCCTCGCTCACTGGCTGACCCACAGTTTTGGGGGACACATGTGGTGAGGTAGGTGTGTGGAGCACAGTAGGGGGCGGGACTCACCACAGCTGTCCTCGTCGGCACTGTTCCCACAATCATCCACGCCATCACAGTGAAAGGCTCGGGGCAAGCACTTGGTGAGATTCCCACAAGGAAAATACCCTTTGGGGCACAGCGGAGCCACCATACTGCCGTCAGCCATTACGACGTCTGCATGAGAGATGAGACAGGGTGAGTAAGAGAAACCACATGTGAACGCAGCTGGGCCTTGCTGGCGCCGTCCTGTTCCATGTGATAAGAACTCCACGAGGCTGATTCGTCTGGAGTCGTTCTCAGAGCATCAATATGGAATAACACCGTCAGTTACCACAGTGGAACCTCACACTAACTGTACCATGGGGGAGATGGAGACCCATTTTGACTTTTCATTTCAGGGAGGTGAATGCAAAGAAAGCCAAATGTATGGCTCCACTATTGAATGGAGTCGGGGAGGTATCTACTGCTTGAGCCGGAAGGGTAAAACCCTGCTTAAATAGAGACAAAGACATTGATTTATGCAGCTATTAATCTTTTCATAAGAAGGATTTAAGGTGACTTAACACATATGCAGAAGGACCATTTAAATGGGAGCTTGAGAGAGTGCCTAACCTTCATTCAAATAAGGGGTGACAGCCCAACAGTGACCTCTCATATTAGTACCAGCACTCTGCTGGGTAGTTATCTCAGTTACTCCTTCACTCCCCCTAGAGCAGTGGTTCTCAGCCTTCTTGGTGCTGTGACCCTTAATACAGTTCCTCACGTATGGTGACCCCCTCAACCATACAATTATTTTTGTTGCCACTTCATAACTGTAATTTTGCTTCTGTTCTGAATCATAATGTAAATATCTGTGTTTCCTGATGGTCTTAGGTGACACCCCCCCCCCACCAGTGAAAGGGTCATTTGACCCCCAGAGGGGTCTCGACCCACGTGTTGAGAACCACTGCCCTAGCGTGTGGCTGGTGTTCTATCTCTCTGCATGTCTCAGCAGATGGTAAACTCGAACCTTGTCTGGGATTGTCACCTGGGTGACTTGGCTAAAGCCTGGTTCCACCTTCTGGGTCCAGAGGCTACTGATGACCACTATGCTGGGAGGGACTCGATCCATCCTGGAATCTGCCTTTCAAATTAAAAATGACCATCTTGGGCAGAGGGCATAACTAACACAAACAAGCACTGAACCCAAGTCTAGTACAGACAGCAAGTCCAGTGACCATTTGCAAGGTACATGCCAGGGAACAGGGTACTCAAAGCAATCCCAGACATTTAGAGCTAACAAACATGCATTCAAGTTTAAGAGCCTACTTTCCAGAAAAATAGACATCCTTTTTATACATCGGCTGATAAAATGGTGGAAGTCTTGAGGTCAAGTTGAAACTTCACAAATTTTTGAGAATTTTGTATCACACGTTTTGATTACATTCATCCCCTCCCCTAACTCCTTCCGGAGTCTCCCTCCCTTCCCACCCACCTCTGTATCCTCTCTTTCATTTAAACCCATCAAGACCAATTTGTGCTGCCCATGTACCCCTGGGAGATTTCAAGGGAGGGGAGACAGAATGAGATGGTAGAAGGGGGGGGGAGGGGAGGGAGTGAGAGGAGGGAGAGGGGGATGGATAATGGAGGAAGGCTTAAACAGGGTGAGGGGTAG
>CABHPP010124325.1:17068-34762 GCA_902168425.1 Peromyscus attwateri
GATAACTAACACTTGAAGGCCTTGTGGAAGAGTCTACAGAAATCTACTATCGAAATACGAATGTACACACATATAAAGAGTTAAATGGTTCACCCTATAACAGCAACGGCGCCCCCACTCCACACAACAGGCTAACAAATAAAAAGTCCAATGCTGGAAACTTCACAAACTTAAAGAGCAAGCAGACTCCAAAATCCACTACCGTTATTATGACTTGTTGAAGGTGTTGGCCAAGTGTTCCCAACGATGATGTCCCCATCCTGACCAGGAAGACATTTGGGTGAGTGAATAGGCTGTAGCTGGACTTGCCGTCATGAGCATCTCCTACTGTGTGCTGGGTATTTCCTCATTGTCTCATTGAATGTTGAAGGCAATGGAGCCACTGGTATTGTGATCATTATGTAAAGATGCCTTTATGGTCGTCTGGGGAAACACCACACCCATTTGGCCTTCCAGGAGATGCTGCCTTGCACCGAGATGCACCCCACAAATGTTTTGGAGACTTTCCTGGTCCTCCTTGTTTACAAAGACGCATTTATAAATAGGCAGGTGGGCACCCAGCCTGTCTGACTCAGTGCGCACACACTAAGCTTCCAAGACTGTTGTTGGAGAGGACAGTTGCAGTTCGTGAGCTTTAAGCTTGTGAGTCGCTCGAACCCTGGAGATGGAGCAAGTGTACAAAAGCTGGGCAGCTGGTCTTCCCCAGGGACAGTGATGTCATGGAGCACTCTTGGAGTGCTCCCAGATGTGCCTTCTGGAACTTTCCTGATGGAGGAGGCCAATCTAGAGTGTGACCCAAGATTGTCGGCTGGGAGTGGGGACGGGGGTGTGGGAGGGAGGGGCAGAAGAAGTGGAGGAGAGAGGGTGACCACAAGTGACTCCGACTGTTAATTACATCTGTCAGGAGTTTCCCATTCTGTGGTGGCTTCTTCCTGGGACATTTCAAGCATAAATAGGGTATAGAAAGAAAATAATGACTGAACTCAACTCCTTCCTCTCTGTCTGCTGTCTCTTTCGTGTCTGGTATTATTTGGGGCTCAATTAACTTTTTAAAAAATAAATTCCCATTTATTGAGGTTGAAAAAGGAAAGAGCCCCTTTCAAAATTTAACCTTCTTGAAGTTGCGGGCTCCCGTTTCAGTTCTGATGGAACAAAACCCAGTGTTCTGCATATCCTACTTGTCATTCTGTCCCATCAACATGAAATTTAAATAATAATTAAGAGCCCCTGCTGTGTTTGGCACCCACTGAAGGGACCCACTGGCCATCTGTGGGAGGTATATTCTGCAGTCTGTGGCTCCTGTCATCTGCAGAAGTAGAGCGAGGCAGTTGATTGAAATTCAGGCGTGATAAAAGTGGGGGCTGCCAACTTCAAAACAAACTTTGTAACTTCCAGAAGTTTCCATGGGGCCCCTTTGGCCAAACTCACTGCAGAGGGGAGATCTGGGCGTGTGAAAGGGAAGTGCTGTCAGGGTCCCTGCTCTCTCCAGTCAGGACTCCAGGCATGGCTGTGCACAGGCATCACACATTGGTTCTGCAGCTGCTTTTTTGGAGGCAGCTGGACTGGTGCCCAAGGGTGCTTTTGGTTTCCGGTCAACACTTTTCCTGGGCTACCGAGAGGTGATGTTCAAGAAGGCTCTTTTAGGTTTTCCATGTAAGAACCATTAGAGACAGTCAGGCCCCTGTCCTGATTATTTGACAATAGCAGTCCTAAATGGAACTGAGGAAATACCTGAGTGAGGTTCTTCTCCGGAAGAACCAGCCTGCCTCCATCTTGGGCTTGAAAGCCATCTTATGGTAAAGACAAACTAGGTTCATTTCTCTGTATGATTAAACCTGTTTCTCAAGGATTGGGCTAAATGCCCCACCTGTAACCTTAACTACACATGGTTCTGTACTGCCTGCTCCAGGAATGGCAATCAAGGCTTTGTTTCAAAGAGTTTTTTAGAACCATCTTGCAACCCTACCTTTGTTTCAAGAGCTTATCCGACCCCCTGTGACTCCCTTGTGATGCCTACCTTGCAGGCATGTCTTTGTTTCAGGAAGGACTAACTTGCTATACTTATTTCTGCTCCTGTAACCCCGCCAATTATGTCTGCCAAATCCCTCATTTGGAAACCCCCTTCCCTTGAGCTACAAAAGCCTTGTCTTCCTCACCTCCAATGCCGACCTCTGGAACCCTGCCTTAGGGGGTGGCAGCCCGCGTACACAAATAAAAAGCTTGCTGCAATTAATTGCTTGCTTTAATTAACTGGGCCTCGATGACGTGGGTCCATGGTCTTTCTCCTCCCAATTTTGGGATCAACACTCTCCCCACACCAGTGCCACAGAGGATATTCCACAGAAGTGACTGGCTGAGGTCATTTCCTAGGTAACCTGAATGGTGCTGCTCACCTCGGTGAGGATGATGCTGTCACCGAGGGAGGCCGTGGAGCTGCAGGGATACAACAGTCATCGCAGACAAAGCCTCTGCCACGCATTTGAGAGCTAACTATTGGAACACCCAGGAAATGTTAACTGGTTGCCAGTCAACAAGACAGGCACTGCTGTCCCCTCTGGGCACTCCCTCTGAGCAGAGACAGCAGCACTCTGGGCAGCTCCCACGCGGTTGGTACACGTCCTATAAGCCGCCCTATTCCTGGGAAGTTTCAACACATCTCTAAAAGTACTGTTTAGAGTCCAGGCTGACCACAAACTCACAATTCTCCTGCCGCAGCCTCGTGGGTCACTGTGCCTACCTGGCTGTGTTCTGGCGTTTAAATTTTCCATCTTGTTCAGTGTGATTGGAGAGTCGGCTTTCTTTCTGAATGCTGCCTGAGAATGATGAACTCAGAGAATGCCCAGTGGGTGGGTGAAGGGCAGAGGAGCATGGCAGAGTGTGAAGGTGATAGACTAGAGAAATCCCCTACACGGTAACACTAGGGCCTCTGTCTCGGCTCTTGCTCCTCAGATTCTGAGTTGTGGATTTCCCTGTCTCATAGAACTTTCACTGGCTGTTCTTCCTCTGAGCAGGATTCATTCAGATCTCACTGCCATCAATTCACAAATTCACCAGCACCCGGGGCTCCTGCCATGCACCTGGTCAGGATGCACCTTGCACAAATATAGGGTACCCCTCACATAGACTGCCTGTGCTGAGCCATTTGAAGGTTAAATGGTCATGGACCAGAGTCAGGGATGATGCTTGATAATGCCTGAAGGATGAGGGCTTCCACACTTGCTCCCATGTGGAATATTCCTTCCCACTGTGTGACTATATGTCACTGTGACTGGTTTAATAAAAAAGCTGGACGGCCAGTAGGCAGGCAGGATTTTCAGGCCAGAGAGAATGCTGGGGAGAAGGGCAGAGTCAGAGAAGATGCCATGAGACACAGAGCGAGCAGGATGGGAAGTGAGTACATGAGGCAAGCAAGCCTTGGCTCAGCACATAGATTAGTAGACAATGGGTAATTTAAGTTATAAGAGCTAGTTAAGAATCAAGCCTAAACTATCAGCCGAGCATTTATAATTACTATTAACTCTCTGTGTGGTTATTTGGGAAGCTGCTGGTGGGACAGAAAAGTCTGCCTACACTCCCAAGTCTATATGCTGCCTCAACATTTCAAATCACTCTACATTTATTATAGCATTTCTTTCCGTATTTTCAATCTTTTTCTTGTCATGGCTTCCCCTCAACCCTCCGCCACATTAGTCTTACTCAGCCAGTTCTCAGAGGCAGGACGTAGCTTAGAGATAGAGCTCATCCAGTGAGCTCCAGGTTCAGTCTCCAGCATCATAACACACACACACACACACACACACACACACACACACACACACACACACCTGAACAAACCAGAAAAATCATCAGATCTTATCTTCAAAACAAGTAAGCAAACAAACCAGTCCAAATCCTGTTCTATCCAGTTGCCTTTGGGGCCTAGACACAGTCTTCTCCGCTTTACAACGACGTTTCTCGGAAGAATCACAAAAGCCAATGTCTCCATGGCCTCCTGCCCTTCTGTCTTCAACCCACTGCTTCTACTGCTGCTCTGTGGCTCCAGCGGAGTCTTCATCAAGACCAGTAATGTGTGTGTGGTGGTATTGTATTCCCCAAAATATTGTGTACCTTAATAAATTTATCTGGGGTCAGAGACAGAACAGCCACAATGTTAAACAGAGGTTAGGGAGTGGTGGCACACGCCTTTAATCCTAGCATTCCAGAGGCAGAAATCCACGTGTTCAAGGATACACACAAGCATGGTGACCAACGCCTTTAATCCCAGAAAGCAAGTCTTCAATCCCAGGGAGTGGTGGTAGAAAGCAGAAAGGTATATAAGGCGTGAGGACCAGAAACTAGAGGCATTTGCCCTGGAGAGGCATTTGCCCATAGAGGCATTTGCCCATAGAAGCATTTGGCGTGGTTAAGCATTTGGCCTGGTTAAGCATTCAGGCTTCTAGCAGCAGTTCAGCTGAGAGTCATTCGGATATGAGGACATAGAGGCTTCCAGTCTGAGGAAGCAAGACCAGCTGAGGATCCGGCAAGGTGAGATAGTTGTGGCTCGTTCTATTTCTATGACCTTCCAGCGTTTACCCCAATAATTGGCTCAGGTTTGATTTCTATTAATAAGAACTTTTAAGACTCATGCTACATGTGTGTCTGCTGCTCTTCCTCCTCGTTTCTCCTCCCCTCCCGGCCCATCCCGGCCCCGCCCCCTTCCCCCCCCACCCCTCCCCCTTTCCCCCTATCCCCCCCCGTCCCTCCCCCTTACAGGTCCCCCCCCCACACACACACACATACACTCTCCCTTTTTCTTCTTTATAAGATAAAGTCTCACTGTGTAGCTCTGGCTAGCCTCAAACTTACTCTCTAGACCAGACTGACTTTAAACTCACAGAGATCCTCCTGCCTCTGCCTCCCAAGTGCTGGTATTAAAGATGTGTGCCTAATGTCCTTTCCTGCTACCCGTTTGGTCCCCTGGAGTGTCCGACAAATTCCACCACCGTCATCAGGTGGGATTCTTCCTTCCCTGGCTCTGTGGTCCCTCACTGCCCAGCTCTACTTCCTCTCCCAGAGTCCCCTCCTGTTCCCTTATCACTTGTTCTTTTTTTTTTTTTTTAATTGAAAAAAGAATTTCGGGGCCGGGCAGCATCCCGAAGGTCACGTGACAGGCATGAGGCCAGAGCTTTCTAGGTTTTTGAAAGTCTTTGAACAACAAATCAAAGAATTTACCAGAACTTGCAAAGATGATTAATATTTTAGCTTTTTAAGGGGTTCTCTAAAATCTCTGTTCCCTTACATTTCATATTGATTTATTAGGAAGATAGTATTCTATATTCAACAATTAGAAAGACTCTCCCCAGAGAGGACAAGTTCATCCTTCCAAAGGACAGCATTGGCTTTCCGAGACACTAACATTCATGCTGGGGGTGGGGCGGGGGGGGGGGGGGGGGGGGGGGAGGGGGCTTGTGGGAAGCTCCTTCCTGACAGCCGCAGGGCTTCGGAACACAGTGTTTGGAATGTTGTGTGAGAAAACAGTCTGGAAACGCGGCTGGGATTCTCAGGGGAGGTCAGGCCTCTTGTTATAACTCAGGCGTATCGTCTCCCCATTTGTCACTTGTCTGGGGCTTCAGGGGTGAAACTCCTGGACCCTGGTATTCAAATGACTCCGCAAACACTGAAAATAAAGGCAATTGACTTGCTTTAGGTCTGTGCAATCATGGCTCGCTCCTACTGGCTCAATATCACACCGGAACTCTAAGCCAATGGAGGTAACAAGAGAGTGAAACAGTGTAACAAAAACCAGAAAGGGGCTGTGTTACAATTGTTGCTCTTTAGGGATGAGGACTGTGCTGGAATAATCTAATAATGAGAAATGCAAGGTTTCCTCCCACAGCCAGCTGTATATGAACAGCGAACAATTCGAAAGTTAAAACGACTAACACAATGATCTTTTACATCATCAACAGCCTCATACTTAGGCCCAAACCCAAAACATGTACAAAGTATTTATGTAAAATACATGCTATCGTTGAGAAAATCAATGACGTCAGTAGTGGAACATGACAGAGGGTGAGCAGAGAGAGTTTAAGGGCTGGAAGACAGAGAGAAGGGCTGCACATGCTGTCTCCAGGGCATAACTCAGTCGTTGCAAAGATGATCTCACGGCAGCTGGGGCCGACTGCCCTGGGCCTGCACAAGACTGGGCCTGTCAGTCATGGAGTGGGGCGGGGCTCCTGGGGGCCCTTCCTCTCCCGGCTGAACAGTTGGTGACGGATAGATTCTAGCGTAGGGAGGGTCATTGTTTCCGGTTATGTATCCAACGCGATCCACCAGGCTCCAACAGATAGTTCCAAAGGCGTGGCCACACGGCTGACTTGGGTTAAAATTAGTGGCCATGAGACAAAGGAAAAAGGAACGAGAGTGATAAGGGGACCTGCAGAGAGGAGAGGGCGTCAGATCCCTGCAGCTGGAGTTACGGATGGTTGTGAGCCACCGTGTAGGTGTTGGGAGCGGAACCCAGGGCCTCTGCACGAGCAGCCAGTGCACTTAACCCCCAAGCCTTCCCTCCAGCCCTCCTTATAATTTAAAAACAATAGTACCCAGTTCGGGGAGACTATGAGGTCGAGCAAGCTCTCACACTGCTGGGAATTCTCACGAGAGCACCTGCTTTGGGAAACGGTGTCTCAGCATCAACGGAACGTGAAGCTTTGTACACTCATGTATGACTCAGGCTCTCTTTTGAGTCCAAAGAAATGCGTGCCTGGAGACATCCCCATCTACTTCACCAGAACATTCTCAGAAGCATCACTCACCGTAGTCCCAAACTGGCAAAGACCTAAATGTCTTTGAAAGAGCTGTGTAAAAGACAGGGACAGGATCCCTCAATGACATACTACACAGTCTGGGAAAGGAACCAGAGGAAGTGAGAAAGTAATTTCAGGTCCAGCAGAACCACTGGCAAACCTCCTTCACTTTTTCTAGCTTTCTTGCAGGAAAACATTCCTGGAAGTGTGCCTTTTTTAGTGGAAAGATACGTGGTTTTAGCATGCACCGTTCTTTGCACTGGAAATACATTCCCACCCACCCACCCCCTTTTCCACTTCCTCTTTATTTGACATTCATCTCTGAAGTCGCTTCTGGGAAAACCTTCCCAAGCCTCCCAAGATCACTCCAGATCATGAGCTTCCCTCACAAACCACCTGGAACATCCTTCCATCTTTCCATGGTGATCCTTACAGCCTTGGATTCTAATTTTTTTTTTCCTCACACAGTACACCACACCTTGTTTGGTGGAAAGGAATTAATTATTCATTTTGACTGTTCCTGTGACAAGGAAACTTCTCGATTTCTAGCACATGGTGAATATCTCAGAAGCTGTCATCTACACATAAAATATTCAGGAATAGGAAGGGGCATTTCTGCAAGCCAGGAACACACACACACACACACACACACACACACACACACACAGTTGGCACACACGAGGAGGCTGACCCACTCCGGTGTTAGTGAACCCCTGTGCTGTTAGGGAGCACACCTTATCTTCCCCAGGAGATGATTTTAGCTTTGATTACAGCAAGAGCAGCATTTGAAAATGGGAAGGAGGAAGCGGCCATCAAGGAAATGGCTTCAATAAGGAAGTCCAGCTTTCAGTGAACTCTGCAGAGCCCTGATCCTGCCTGTGAGGAGGTTTACATCAAGACACCCTCATCTCCTCTGCACCCGGAAGTCACTCCCCTGAGTCCCTCTGACAGAATGGAAGAGAACCTAGGGCTTCCACGTTTTAAAATGTCTCACGCGTTTACATAAAAGGGATTTGGGCAGAGAGACATCTCCGGCAGGAGAGACACTGGTTTCAGTCTCTGGCTGAGACAGAATGACTCAGAGAAACAGCGAGTGGGAGAAATGGGTTGGAGATGTAGCTCAATGGTAGAGAGTGGACAGAGCCCTGGGTTCAAACCCGGCCCCTCTTCCCCCATAAAATAAGAGCTGGAGTAAAAGCGGTGAACAACCAGATGTTCTCCATCTAAACCACAATCAAGCAGAATGTAGATAAGAATGACAGGTGAATGACGAAGAGACTCGGGTCTCAGAGTCCCTTTTTGCTGCCATTGTTATGACGCAATTGATGTCTTCTATAGGACAGAGTGGTAATTAACATTAAGATTGTAGGTAAACTTGCATATTCAAATTTTGAATTATGCTATCTGCTAAGAGGTTGTACATTGACTGTTAGTGTGGGATAAGCAACTCCTTTGCCAAATAGTTAATGTGTCCCTATCATCTCCAAATTAAAAAATAAAAAGCCTTACTAGTAGAATTAATGTGATAAATGATCCAGGTGGATTCAGTTAGCCATCCAGATACACACAGATTGTATAATGAAAATTATTATATTTTTCTTTTTAAAAAATGACTTGGGGGTAAAGAGATGGCTCAGTAGTTAAGGGCATTGTCTGCTCTTTCAGAAGACCTGAGCGGCTTCCAGCACCCACGTTTTTGGCTCACAACCCTCTGTAACTCCAAATACACGAGATCTGGCGCCATCTCCTGGCCTCTGTGTGTGGGCACTGCATGCATGTGGCACATACCCCGGCAAAACACCCATCTGCATAAAATAAATTTAAAAATTTAAATATTTCGACACGCTCCTACACATCAGAAGGGTGATCTCTGAGATCAACAGAACCACCTCGTGTGCGTTTTCAACTGTGCAGTATCTCAGGCCCCGCCACACCTACTACGTCTTCTGGCTCTGGCACCCAGGGGTCTGTTTCTTTAACGTCATTACTGGTAGTTAGTAGAACCTCAGTGATGATTCCAGTGCTGTGGTGACTGAGCATTTGGCATTTGATATGCTGAGAGCCAAAGCAAGAGTCAGGACTATGATCTCACATCGATCAACCTAAATCAGCTTCCGTATCAGAGTGCCACCTCGTCTCTCCAGCCCCTCAGTGACTTGGCAGCTCTGCTGTGTGCGCCCTTTCATGTTTCCGTCTTGATACAGCACCGACTTCGCAATCAAAATCAAGAGCACTGGCTGCTCTTGCAGAGGTCCTGGGCTCAGATCTCAACACCCCATGGTGTCTCACAACCATCTTCAGAACTCTAGTTCTAGGGGATCTGGTGCCCTCTTCTGGCCTTTGTGGGCACTGCATGCATGTGGTGTCTTCTGACTTCCGGGAAGGCACCCCACTCGACTGTGGGAAAATCCCACATATGCTTCCATACCCCGCCCCATGAAAATCTGCAGTCAGAGTCTGGGCCGATGGTAGCTTGAGACGTCTGAATGCAGCTGGGTCAGCGGAGGCTGGTACCGGGCCCCGAGTGGGCCGGGAGAGAGCCTCTCTGACTGGCCACCCCAAGTTGTGATCTCAATAAAACCCTTTGCTCATAGCCAACAGGAAAGCAATGGGGGGGGGGGGGGCAGGGGGCTCTGTAAATAGGACATAGGTTTAGGCCTGGATCATCCATGAGACAAAAAATACCTGAAGTATTAAAATGAGCTGCCTGTGTGGATACACCCACGAGCCCTCTTGTAGAAGGTCAAGAGCAGGAAGACAGTTTCTCCAACCTCACGCTCAAATCCGGGGCCAAGCACACGGAGAACTTATGTTGGAGGACTAGGGTATAAAATGGCTTTAAGAAGTAGTTTAAAATCTATATCCTTAAGAAACCTCCATGAACAGAGACGGGGAAGATAGGTCAGTGGTTAAGAGCATTGGTTGCTCTTCCAGAGGATGTGAGTTCGACTCCCAGCACCTGAATGGCAGCTCACAACCATTTGTAGCTCCAGTTCCAGGGAATCTGATTCCATTTTCTGGTCTCCATGGGCACTGCACACATAGGGTGTACATACATGCATTCAGGCAGAACAGACGCCTGGTACCTAAAGATATCAGAAGTGGGTAACATATCCCCTGGAACTGGAGTGACAGAGGGTTATGAGCCACCACATCAGTGTTGGAAACCTGTGTAGCTAGAGTTTTCCTGCCTGGCCCACAGTCAGGACAAATCTCTCTCACCTGCCAGTCCCACAGCCACTCAGACCCAACCAAGTAAACACAGAGACTTATACTGCTTACAAACTGTATGGCCGTGGCAGGCTTCTTGCTAACTGTCCTTATATCTTAAATTAATCCATTTCTATAAATCTATACCTTGCCACGTGGCTCGTGGCTTACCGGCATC
This sequence comes from Peromyscus attwateri, assembly GCA_902168425.1. Lineage (NCBI taxonomy): Eukaryota > Metazoa > Chordata > Mammalia > Rodentia > Cricetidae > Peromyscus > Peromyscus attwateri. Next base: position 27,242 of record CABHPP010124325.1, read on the forward strand.
TTCACATGCTGCTTGTCCTGTCGGCGGCGGCTGGCAGTGTCTCCCTCCACCTTCCTGTTCTTTTCTCCTCTCTGTTAGTCCCACCTATACTTCCTGCCTAGCCACTGGCCAATCAGTGTTTTATTTATTGACCAATCAGAGTAATTTGACATACAGACCATCCTACAGCAAACCTGAATCCAAAGACAACCAGCTCCAATGCACATATATACATAGTTACGTACTAATCTTAGAAAGCTAATGATTGCATACTATTTCCTGCTAAGGCAAATATTTTTCAGTCAAGTGAATTAATTTTCTCTAGCACAAATTAATGCATTTTTACAATATATGTGTCAAGAAGGATTCTAAGCCGGGCGTTGGTGGCGCACGCCTTTAATCCCAGCACTCGGGAGGCAGAGGCAGGCGGATCTCTGTGAGTTCGAGGCCAGCCTGGTCTCCCAAGCGAGCTCCAGGAAAGGCGCAAAGCTACACAGAGAAACCCTGTCTCGAAAAACCAAAAAAAAAAAAAAAAAAAAAAGAAGGATTCTAGATTGTCCCTGGTTGATTTAGACTAAATCTGTAGACAAACTTAATCAAACTTCGTTTTCGGCGCTTCCTAGTTTTCAGGATTGCGGACAAATCAAGAGCTAACATATGATGATCATTTGGCTCTGTTTGGGTTTTGTGCCCCAGTCTCAGCCCACACAATCTTAGTGATGACTATCGATCAGGCCAGGATGCAAGGGGACAGCCACAAACGCCAGGAAGGGAAGTAGAGCTGAACCGGAAGCAGGAAGCTACAGGAAGCCCGTGGGGAGGAAGCTCAGCAAAGACGGAGTGGTGGGAGGCCAGGACTATTGAAGCGGGGTCTTGCTGAAAGGGATGGGTCCCCAAGTGGAAATGCAGACGCAGATGTGAACGACCCTGATGGAGCAGCCCCCGGAGTCTGGCGGGATGTGGCAGGGTCCGCAGGGAGTGGGGAAATGGGGGCTGTGGAGCAAGACAGCGGGAAACACCGACTTGGAAAACCAGGAAGGTTTCAGAGGAAGGAGACCAGGCAGAAAACAGAGAGCTCAGCTGGGGTGGAGACATGATAGGAAGAGGGGCACAAAGGTGAGCGGAGGGGAAATACACAGGAAGTGAACCCACGAAGCAGTGACGTCCCCAAATTCCCGACAGGCCATGGTGACCTGTGGTCATCCCAACATGCTGTAGACAGCAGCATGTGCCCCTTCGGTTTTGGTTATTTCTGTCAATCTCCTTTCCTCGATTCTCCCCAGCCTCCAGCAACCAGTGCTGTACATCCAAGGAGATTCTCTTAACTTTTACATCAGAGAATGTGCATTATTTCTCCCTCTGTGTGGAAGATGGGTGCACACACACTCCAAGCATGAGGAGACGTGAAAGACAGGGAAATTCAAATGATCCTGTTTTTGCTTGGTGCACTCTAGAGCCATCACACAGGGTCCTACTGATGTCCACAATCAATGCATGTCAGTAAAACGTAAAGGGTTTTTAAAGGATTTGGCTGTAAAGAAAACAGTATGTGCGAAATATTTGTTTATTCTGATTTGAACATCGCATCATAGGCACATAGAGATACAGCACATGATCCCCCCTCCCTTAAATGGATACAAGTTTTACAAGCCAATTAAAAAGGTGAAGTAAAAATGAAAGCAAAAAGCAAAACACAACAAAATCAGAAAATTCCTACTTAGGAGTAGGAGCAAAGGGAGCGGGCGTCACCAGGACAGAGGCAAGGAGCCCAGTCGGGGGCCAGTGGGCAGCAGGAGGGCCAGAGAAGAAAGGAGGCCAGAATTCTATCAGTTGTCATCGAACACGTTTTAACGATCCTTTTCTTCACAACATGGCTAATTTCTCAACTGCAGTGTTTTTCTAGCCTTAACCGTTCAAATGCCTATTTATCATGTGAATGCAGAATCAATTGTTTTGGGGGGACATTTTATACCCTCCAAGGTCCCCTCCCCTGGAAGTATAGCCATGAGAAATTAGTGCACTGTAATTTAAACACACAGAAAAACCATTTTTTTACTTTCGCATAATTATCCCTGTACCTCCACTAGTACATCTTGTGTAAGACAAACACATTGATTCTGCTTAATTAGCAAGTTCCACATTTACTGAATAAGTAAAACATGAAGTTTGGCGATACTGGCTCATTCTAAAAGCTCCATGCCTTTATTCTTACATAACTACTTTACCCCCAAATAATTCCTTATTAGTTGAGTTTTACTTGAGACAGCATTTTTCAAAATTTAAAAAGCATGCAGGTTTTGGGGGTTTTTTTTTGTTTTGTTTATTTATTTATTTATTATTTCATCATTAGCTTGTTTGCAGCATCTCAGTTTTGTGTTTGGGGTTCAGGTGGAAGGTGTTTTGAGTCTTTGCTACAGCTGGCCCTGCTTCTTCACCGTGAGGGAGCACCTGAGCGGGGAGCACCTGAGTGAGGCACGCAGAGCGAGTACTTCTGGAAGTAACACACCTGAGAATGCTTTGGCTTTGGAGTCCCAGCTTACCCAAACAGGCTCTGTTTTTGCCTCAAGCAGGCAAATTTATTTTTCCATTAATGGCGAGAAAGAATTTCAAGAAGATTGGCTTGAAGTACAATTGATTTTCACAGCTAGGCACAGCATGGGTGCAATTGTGTGAAATTAAAATGTACTTGGAGAAGCTTTTCTGTAGTCTCAGCGCCCAAGTTAAAAGAACCCTTGGTTTGGAAAGCACTCCCCTAGCTGCAACTTGGTCACTAGGGGGCACTCAAACACTGCTCACCACAAAATGCCGCCAGGGCTCTGCTTCGCGTTATCACTTTTATTGACTGAGCAGCGCACGATTTTAGGACATAGCAGTTGGTAGTTAGCAAGTAGGAGTCTCCGTACTTGATACTTTAATTTTCTACAGAGACACACTGTTTGAGCTTGAAACACTGTCCCTATTCATTCATTAAAATCCTTTTTAAGGTGGTTTGGGTCAGGTTAGCAATAAACCAGAGTGAAATAATTAATGATAAAGTGCACATCATGATAGATGCCTGGAGACTGCTGGCTAAGACAACTTAAGTTGTTGGTTAAGACAGTAAATATAATTTACTTTTTGAGCACTCGAGTGATCGTGGTCCAAAGAGAAAAATGGTCGTGTAGTTTAAACTGCTCATTATAAAAAGTGATCACAAATTTAACTTAGGAAAGCAATTTTTATTCTGAGGGGAAACAAAGTAATGGCCTTCATTTGGTTATAATAAAGAGCCTTACTGTTTTAAATGTCAAGAATTGAATGAGAAAATACAAGAGCTTTAGCAATTATAAAACAAATAATTACAGTTTCATAAGATGCCAGTATTGACTAACACGTCGCACTTCTAAAGCCACTCATGGTAAACATAAAGGTTGAAGACATGGAAAAGTAATGCAAACTTAGGAAATAAAATGTATCAGAGAATTGTAATTAATCAATAAATGTTTATTAGGTTTGAGGTATAAATCTAAAATTAGGCCCTCAGAAATAATCCAAAATGATCTGTTTTAAATTTCTTCTCTCTCCTGCTACTTTTCAGAGCCGATGCTATAGTAAACCATCAGCTGTAATGTTAGAGCGACTTTGGGGTCAGCACACCCAAGCGCACTAAGATGAGTGAGGGTGTTGGTGATCATTAAGTTCTGAGCATTGAGGGAGGAGGGCTCGTTAGAGAGTGCAAGGACCTTCTCCACGCTCTTCCCTTCTTGACCATCCTCCAAAATTGAATGGGGACAGAACACGGCCTTCTGAATTTAGATCTTCAACCAAATCAGAGCCCTGTTTCTAAAGCCGTGGTTTCCTGAAAGCTGAATTTATTGTTTCTCGTTAGAGAACAGATTTCCATGTAAGAGAGGTTACAACACAAAATCCAAAGCCGTGCTGTGCACACTGGGGTAGGGCCTTTTACACGTAATGTGAAACAAAGTTTTAGTGTCATTACAAATTCAAAATAAGACTGAAATATTTAAAAATCTGTTGGTAGTTGTCCTTAAATACTGCATTTTATGCTCGGAAATTGTGTCTGTGCTCTTAAGCAGTACATTTTACTTAAAGATGAAAACCGTTCACTCAGAATTTGTTTAATTAAATTAGTGAAAAAGAGTTTTTTTTTTTTCCAGGAATTTTGAATTCTAATATTTATTCTCGAAAGTTTGAAAGAAAAACTATGAATTAACTGAATACATTTTGAGCCAAAGTGTAATGAGTTCACTACCGTGGGAGTGGATGTTAAGTGGAAAATTAGATGTTTACTTCAACTTGAAACGGCTTAGCTGTTCATAGCTCTAAAAGTATGAAACTACTAATTAGGAGGTGAACACTTTACATCAGTTTTCCAAATCTCAGAACAGGTAAAAAGGTTATATAAGAATACACATTTTTGTATTTTAAGTAGGTGAATTCTTAGAGGCTTTATTTTATTTGCTTGTGGTTTGCAGTCCCTAGCTTAGAGGAACAGAATCAAACAAACAAATATACAACAAACCAAAAAAAAAAAAAAAAAGCCGTCAGAACGATGATCTGAGCAACCCAGCCACTAACAATTGATTGCATGCATTTTATAGGCATATTTCAACAGGTTGGATTTATACAAAACCATCTTTCAGTTTACGAATTGACCCTTCTCTCAGAAGGAAATACTAAAATACATTTTCTTCTCTGCTGTAATTGGTATGTCAACATTGATTTTTAAAATACAGCTCATCTCGAGTTCTAACAACATGAAAAGTCAAGTTTCTGGGAAGGCATGTTGCATTCGGAAATTGCGAGGCTGTTCGGCGCTTCAAGCTCCTAATGATCATTTCTGTGGGACGCACACTGGGGTGTCTGTTTTTCAAACCCTGCACTGAGTCTATTGCAAACATCACAGAACGATTTTCTAATCTTTGGGAATCGTAGTCATGTAAAATGAGAAAGCAGCAGCCTTACCTTTGACCTCCGTCAGAACGATGATCTGAAGTAGGAGCCACATTGCAATCAATCTGAGCGAGAGAGGCGCCGCCGGTATCAGAGGACAGAGCGGTAGGCTTGCAGCAGCTGCGTTCTTCGACGTGTCCTCCTTGCTCCTTGGAAGGAGTTCTGATAGAGTCTGGTGCCTCCCATGTGTCTGAGCATGCTCAGCTGAAACCTTCCTGGCATGAAGGGACACCGACGCTTGTCACTAGGGAACCTGTTGGGGTTTTTCCCCCCTGTCCTTACATTTTGTTTGCTTCACTTTATTCTAAACGTAGAGTTGTGTTCCTGACCAGTACGTCCATCCTGGTGTAAAAGGGTGATGTAAATAGCACTTTAGCCTTATTAGATAACCAATATTTTAATAGCTTAATGTTTTTCTTCGAAGCACCTGGAGCAACTCGTACCCATTCTTAATCTGAACATATGTACGGATCCCAAAGCATGAAGCAATATAGATCTACCAAGAACTGACTGGGAAGGCTTTAGGAGCAGTTTTTATGCACGATGCAAATGAGAGAAAAACTCCTTGCTAACACATACATGAAGGACACTAGGGACCATGCTGAGAGGTTTTCAAGTGACATTCAGACAGATGGTAAGGGTTCGAAGTGTGGCCTTGTGTTCATCAGGTGAAATAGCCACCGAATACTTTAAACTTTGTTTGCTCAGTTTCCTCATAACCACGGTCGAGTTTTAAAGCACAGAGCTGCCCGCTTAAACTCAAGTCTGGGTCTCACACCCACCCAATGCCACTGTGGCGTCTTTCTCACTCACACCCCAAAGCAGCTTTTTAAACAGCGGGCTTCGTGTAAGCTCCGAGTGTCATCCTAAAGGATGTTCCAGAAAGACAAGCAGGATTTCCTTGGCAGGGTATAGATTCTTTATTTTTTCACTAACTGGAAACGGTCTGTGGAGAAGGGCTGTAGCGCGGATGAGAGCAGACAGTCTGGGAAGGGACGCGACCCCTGCCTCAGCAGCAGCAGCAGCAGCGGCGGCGGCGACTGGCCGTCGGCAGGTGGAGCCGACGGCCTCACTCTCTTTCCCTGCAGCCTGTGATAGACTAAGAACACAAACAGAATCTGAGACACAAAGTATTTTATTTATCACGTAATGAAGTCAGATCTTGTGCCTTTTAAGAAGTGAGCTAACTTCCTTTCGACACTCTCTTGGTACGTTGAAGTCCAGGCTCTTCTGACTTTCAGACAAAAGGAAAAAGCATCAGAGTCCTGAAACATGAAAAGAAGTGTGTGAAGGTTTTTCTGATGTTTAAAGAAACTTTTTTTTTGCTGTTGTCCACAGAACTTGAGGTCTTTTAAGATAAAACGAAAACGAAAACAACAGCAAAAAACAAAAAACAACAAAAAACAAACCCCATCACTTAAAAAAAAACAACAAAAAGACTCACTGGGCTGATGAGATCACTTCGGATTCGTGTACTTCCAGAATGATGGACGCTGAGAGTCGGGTGTTAAAACTTAAAGCATAAATCTTAAAATTAAGTACCATTAATTGGCCATCACAAGGCTATTTGAAGTTTAAATATATTCTCCACACCCAAAAAAAAATGTATCTTTGGGGAAAGAAAAAGGTGTCTAAACTTCAAAGACTTTGGTTTAGAATTCTGCATTAATGCTAAGCCCAAGCTTAATAATAACTGAATTTGCAAAAGCTGTTTCACCTGTATCAGGCTGTTCAGGCTGTTCTTTGAGATGTTGACACAGGAAGAAGCTGAATTCAGTAATTATGAATAATAATTAGGAACACTGTCAGCTCATTCCTGATGTGGGAAGGCACTCAATGTATTTTATCTCTGATGTGTCATGGGTGCCTGACCTGCAACTGCAGAGGCTGAAATGCACACAGGGACATGATATATGTGTGTAAGCAGGGGTGAACGAACCCAGCTTCTCCTTAAAGGCACACTCTGCAAGGGGGTTCCAGGGGGTGCTTCATGCAGAGCTAGAATGGAGGACTTGGCAGATTGCTTCAGAGAAGTACACAAGCACCTTAGTGATCTTCACTCGAATCGCCTCCCCCGCCCCCACTACAATGTCCTGTCCGCAGTGTCTTTTTGATAATAATACTGCAAGAGTTCCTGGAAATACATGACGTACTATCCAGTGCAATTTAACCAGGTTCTTACTAATTGCGGGGAGTTTGTGTGCTGAAATTTGAGGCACCTGGTTCTGTCTGGATAAGGGGTGCAGGCTGCCAGTCTCTACCGGAGTAACCTGTACAGACATTATAGATCACTGTAAATATACCACTCAATCCTCTTCCTCTGAGGACACTTTACTAATCAGACAAATGACTTACCCTGTGACATTTGAACACACGCCAGTGATGTCTTTTGATCACCTTTCCTAGTCCTTCATTAGTCTTTCTTTTTAGTTGTTCTCTGAGAATTTGGTGCAGTGGATTTTTGATCATGTCCATCCCCTTACCAGCTCCTCCCAGACACGCCTCCCTTCGCTACTTAGAGCCCAATGTTGTGTCCTCTTTTCTTCTTTCTTTCTTTCTTTCTTTCTTTCTTTCTTTCTTTCTTTCTTT